>ML326419.1:4560-34757 GCA_005239505.1 Nicotiana paniculata | reverse complement strand
TTTTTTTTTTTTTTTTTTTTTTTGTGGGGGTGCGGGGTGGGGTAGGGGTTTAAATGCAGATAAATGACACTGGAAGGAGAGTATGGACTACAAAAGGGGAGGAGCAAGAAACAGCCAAGAAAGAATTCATAGATTGCCTAAAATTGTTGGAAGGAGAGTTGGGATAGAAGCCATACTTTGGTGGGGAAAGCTTTGGATTTTTAGACGTGGCATTAATTCCTTTTTATAGTTGGTTCCCTACTTATGAGAAATGTGAAAATTTTAGCATAGAGGCAAAGTGTCCAAAGTTGGTGGCATGAGCCAAGAGATGAGAGTGTTGCCAAATCTCTTGCTCAATCAGACAAGGTTTACGACTTTGGTCCGCAGATCAAACAACGTTTGGGCATTGCATAACTGAAGATGTTGTCTGTTGATCACGCCTTGTAAAAAGGATTAAGTGATCGTTACAAATATAATCCGGTTTATAATTTCGGAATTGAATCCCACAGAAAACTAAGTCTTAGCTATAGATGTTTAATATTGCTAAGAAGGCGAGCTCGAACAATTCTATGTTATAAATATTAAGATTCTTATATCTAATTAACTAACAAATTAAAATAGTAAATTAACACTAAAGATACTAAGGGTTGGAGAAAAAAGATTAAGGAGGTCTAGAGTTATAATTTCCCCAATTGTCGGAATTCTTCTCGCTACGTCTTCTATAATTTCGACTAAGTATTCTCTACCGATAATGAGCGCTCTGCGTGTTGTAATTCTCTTCCGAGTAACTACCACAATTTACTAGACATATTTTTCCGAATTACGCTAGCTGGCATTAAGTACGGCTCACTTAGATTGCACCCAAGGTTTCGTTATCCCTAATCCCACCTTTAAACCCTTCGTTATTGATCCCTCATATACTTCAGGAGTGATGTTGTACAACAACGACCTAAATATGCACTCTCTCCCGAGTAATACATACTAAATAGGCACAGCTAATTGAGGGCCCTCCAATTAACTACAACAAACATGTAGTTGAACAAATAGAGATAAAACTTTGGCTTAGTTATATAAAAACATAACAAGAATTTATCCTACAAAAGGCTCCATCAAAACCCTAGATAAAAAATTAGATATTCATAATAGTATGTAAAACTACAATACTAAAAGTCATAACCAACAATGAAAAATAGGAAGAGGAAGGAAAAAAACTCGTAGAAGAATTCCCCGCCTTGCTCCTATTGTGTCTCTGCCTCCTTAGGTCGAATCTATGTCAAAAGTCTGTCCAACCTCTCAAAATACCATTTTTTCAAGTATATATACCAAGTAGGGTCAGTCCCAAACAATTATACCTTATCCTATGCGAAAAAGGACAATTTTTCAGGTCTGGACGATCGCGGTCCGGGCGCGGTATTTTCCCAGTGCACTGCCTCAGTCCGCGTCCAGGTCCGCGATCGCGATTTCGAGCGCGTTTTTCACCCTGTTCTGTTTGGAATTTGGAAAAACATAAAACATGAAAGTTGTAGCCCTTGAGTAGCTTTCTAACCATATATTATATAGCCCAAATGAAGTTCGGAGCAAAGAGTTATGTCTATTTTACTACACAGTGCGTAACATGCCTACTCGAGTCTTTGTTTGTTCTTAACTATCAAATTTGACCCCCGAATACGATACCAACTTAATTTCTTGGGCTTTTACTCAGACTTCAAATCTCCAAATCACTTGAATTCATTTCATAATATCTACATAGCTCGGAATCACTCCTACAAGGCATAAAACACACAATTAGTGCAAAACACTAGCGATTAAAGCTCAAACTCAATTGAAGTGCAGTAAATTAGAGTGTCACAAGCGACTAAACTATGCAATTATAGCCTATCATCAACACCCCACACTTAAATCATTGCTCGTCCTCGAGTAATTAAACTACATTTTATATAGACACGACCTTTTTTTAAACAATTCTCCTAACTCATCACACCAAGAGTATTTAAAATAGACTAAGCACAAAAGCGCAACATCTTCACCTCAAGATTTGACTCACAAGTACCACGCATTATTCATAACTCACCCACTTACTCTAACATAGAGGTCACTGACATTATCTTTCCTTCATGAATCAAGTGCCCTCACACGACAAACGAGAGTAGTTCCACATAATAAAATTTAAGAACACTCAGCAACTCAAGATAGAAAGAATTCACTCACTCTCAGAAATAACATTCATATGCCACAAAAGATGCACCATAGGCTTGCCCGTAGTGTATTACTCTACTAATCGAGTTTATTCAGTCTAGGATCAAGTAGGACTTTATTTGGTTGTAATATAGGCTGCGGTACGGGTAAGATACATTTAGATATAAGAGTGACTACACCTCTCTAATCACTTTAATACATATACTTTAATATTCAAACCACATACTTATGTCAAACCAAACTCCGCCTCACATCAATGTATATTACCCCATACTTCTTTAAGCACAATTACATCAAGAGTCACCACTAATCAATGAATATTTTTTCACAGCAATACAACTTTTTTTTTCTTTTCTTTATTTTTTTTTTACTTAAGTGGCTCTTACTTTTTCAAAGCACTTCACATTTCTCCTTATTTCATTAGTTCCACTCAAAAGCCAAACCAACCACCCCACACTTTAAATTTTACACAGTTCATAACACTTCAACTGCTCATGAGAGGTTAGAAGGTTCAAATAGATAGTTAATTCAAACAAAATGGGAAAGGCTTGTAATGTGGTTGCTAAAGAAATAGGATTACATTCTCAAAGGGGTTAACTATGATACATAACAATTAGGCGGGTAAAATATACATATCTGGCTCAACAAAGAAATACCTATATCACTTCCAAGACTAAACAAAATTACTATTTCGCTTTGCAAACACACGGGGTAAGTTCTAGGCATCAAAATGCAATGCACAGAATAACACCCAAACCTCACACACACATGGCACATAACTCACTCAGGATTGAATTCATCAAGACACTCTAGTCAAAGCAGTTAAGCAAAGTTAAGCTTATACAATTTAAGATACTTATACAAGATTCAAAAAATGAGCCTAAGCGTCACAATCAAAGTACTCACTGTTCTCAAGGCATAACAAAGTCAAAAGATATTGCTTCATTTCAAAACACAATGTAATGGCTCCTATTCGGGAAAAAAAAACTAACTACACCCGATCCAAACAAAACCCTTGAAAAAGAACCACGACATAAAGAAAAATCAAGGGGGAAATGCTATATTACCTAACAAAAGAAGATATTTTTTTGTATTTTTTTTCTTTAGACTTAAATCCTTAAGAAAATTGTCTAATAGATCCATCGTCCGGAAAAGTCCAATCTTTTCTATTTTTGTAAAAAAATAAATTATTCCATTAAACTAACACAACTAAAATAGCATAGAACGTCACCCAAACAAACTCTTCACCCCACACTTAAAATTGTGCATTGTCCCCAATGCACACCCATACATATAAGACGGTAAAAGAAACTCCCTGGTAGGCCAAAGGCCGAAGCACTAACATCTCATGGGGTACTCAGACTTCTCCCAGGCCTAATCCTTCGTGCAGGTACGTCACACTTAGTTCCAACTATCTGGTTTGTTGTTGCATCCTTCCAATGGCTTTGCGTTCCATGCTCCTAGAAAATCAAAAAAATTGATACTACAAAAATAATACAATTAGAAAAAAAACAAAAAAACAAAACAAAATAAAATAAAAGAAAGCAGTAAAGCTGGGTTGTCTCTCAACAAGCATTTGATTTAACGTCGCGGCATGACGCGAATCACTTTCTGCCTCCATTTTGAACTTATGAATTGGACCCCAAGTTTTGATTCTGCTCTATGATCATGCTCTTGGGGCGATATAAATTGTTGCGAGCCAAAAATTAAATAATGCTTTATGAACTTTATGGATTTCAACCGTGGAATGTTACTTTGCCTAGACAGCCTTGAAAATTTCAGAATATAGAGCTCATCTATCTCTTCCTTTGACTCTTGCATTGGCTCATACGACTCAATTTCCATTTCACCATATGAACATAATGTAGAGAAGTGTTTGGAATGAGGTCCAACGTGCTCAAATACATGAACTTCAAGATTTTTAACCTCCTCAACACCAATCACACTAGAGTCAACTAAATTTGTATCTTCAACGTCTTTGGTTGACTCTAGTATTACTTCTTCAACATCGGCATCCTCAAATTCTAACTGGTTAGAGTGTTGGGATTCTACTTTGTACCCCTCCGTTGACACCTCAATTTCCATCTCTAATGCACGCTGCTCCTGGCTACTATCCATAATATTGGCATATTGATCATTAAAAGCTTCAACTAGTTGACTCACTTGAGCCTCCAAGTTGCGAATAGTTGCATCTTGCCTTTGTACCCGCAGTTTTATCTCATCATTTTGTTCCACAAGGCACTTTAGCATATACTCGATCTTTTTCAGGTCACCATCCCTGAGTTCTTTGTTCCTATTAACTTCACAAGAAAAATAAGAACCATCAAAGTAAGGGGTTGGGGGAAGATAAGAAATATAAGCACAACCATGAAAGTGACCATCTTGACCACCACACATATCACAAACATTCCACACCTAAGATTGAGTTGATGCACATAACTCGCTCTCGAGAATATTGTGATAATTTTGCCCTGGGTGGTTTCTTCTACAGTATCATAACGAGGATCAAAAGTAGAATTACCAACATCAAAACTCTCATAATTCCAAGATGCCATGTCTCTCAGATCAAATATAAAAAATAAAAAATAAATAAATAATCAAATACACGAAAACAAAAATAAAAGTTCAAACTTTTAACCTAGAAATATGTACACCTACAGCTATACCGTTAGTTCCCCGGTAACGGCGCCAAAATTTGATCACACCCAACTATGCCTTGTAAAAAGGACTAAGCGGTCGTTGCAAATATAATCTGGTTTATAAGTCCGGAGTCGAATCCCACAGAGAACTAAGGCTTAGCTACAACTGTTCAATATTGCTAAGAAGGCGAGCTCGAACAATTCCTATGTTATAAATATTAAGATTCTTATATCTAATTAACTAACAAATTAAAATAGTAAATTAACACTAAAGATACTACGGGTTGGAGAAAAGATTAATGAGGTCTAGAGTTATGATTTCTCCAATTGTCGGAATTCTTCCCGCTACATCTTTTATAATTTCGCCTAGGTATTATCTACCGATCATGAGCGCTCTGCGTGTTGTAATTCTATCCCGAGTAACTAACACAATTTACTAGACATATTCTCCCGAATTACGCTAGCTGGCATTAAGTACTGCTCACTTAGATCGCACCCAAGGTTTCGTTATCCCTAATCCCACCTTTAAACCCTTCGTTATTGATCCCTCATATACGTCGGGAGTGATGTTGTTCAACAACGACCTAAATATGCACTCTCTCCTGATTAATACATACTAAATAGGCACAGCTAATTGAGGGCCCTTCAATTAACTACAACAATCATGTAGTTGAACAAATAGAGATAAAACTTTGGCTCAATTATATAAAAACATAACAAGAATTTATCCTACAAAATGTTTCATCAAAACCCTAGATAACAAATTAGCTATTCATAATAGTATATAAAACTATAATACTAAAAGTCATAACCAACAACAAAAAATAGGAAGAGGAAGGAAAAAAACTCATGAAAGAATTCCCTGCCTTGCTCCTATTGTGTCTCTGCCTCCTTAGGTCGAATCCGTCTCAAAAGTCTGTCCAACCTCTCAAAATACCAATTTTACATGTATATATACCAAGTAGGGCCGGTACCAAACAATTATACCTTCTCCTACACGAAAAAGGACAATTATTCAGGTCTGGACGATCGCACTCGCGGTCAGGGCGTGGTATTTTCACAGTGCACTGCCTCGGTCTGCGTCCAAGTTGGCGGTCGCGGTTTCGACCGTGTTTTTCACCCTGATCCGTTTGGAATTTCGAAAAACGTAAAACATGAAAGTTGTATCCCTTGAGTTAGCTTTCCCACCATATATTATATAGCCCATATGGAGTTCGGAGCAAAGAGTTATGTCTATTTTACTAGACAATGCACAATATACCTACTCGAGTCTTTGTTTGTTCTTAACTATCAAATTTGACCCCCGAATACGATCCCGACTTAATTCCTTGGGATTTTACTCAGACTTCAAAGCTACAAATCACTTTAATTCATTCCATAATATCTACATAGCTCGAAATCACTCCTACAAGGCATAAAACACACAATAAGTGCAAAAAACTAGTGATTAAAGCTCAAACTCAATTAAAGTGCAGTAAATTAGAGTGTAACAAGCGACTAAAATACTAAATTATAGCCCATCATAAACACCACACACCTAAACCATTGCTTGTCCTCGAGTAATCAAACTACATTTTATATAGACACGACCTTTTTTAAACAATTCTCCTAACTCATCACACCAAGAGTATTTAAAATAGACTAAGCACAAAAGCGTAACATCCTCACCTCAAGCTTTGACTCAAAAGTACCACACATTATTCACAACTCACCCACTTACTCTAACATAGAGGTCACTGACATTACCTTTCCTTCATGAATCAAGTGCCCTCACACGATAAAAGAGAGTAGTTCCACACAATAAAATTTAAGAACACTCAGGAACTTAAGATAGAAAGAATTCACTCACTCTCAGAAATAACATTCATATGCCACAAAAGATGTACCATAGGCTTGCCCGTAGTGTACTACTCTACTAATCGAGTTCATTCAGTCTAGGATCTAGTAGGACTTTATTTGGTTGTAATGTAGGTTGCGGGACGAGTAGGATACATTTAGATATAAGAGTGACTACACCTCCCTAAGCACTTTAATACATATACTTTAATATTCAAACCACATACTTATGTCAAACCAAACTCCGCCTTCACATTAATGTATATTACCCCATACGTTTTTAAGCACAATTACATCAATAGCCACCACTTATCAAGGATTCTTTTTTTTTTTTACAACAATACAACTTTTTATTTTATTTTTTATATTTAAGTGGCTCTTACTTTTTCAATACAATGCACCTTTCTCCTTATTTCATTAGTTCCACTCAAAAGCCAAACTAACCATCCCACACTTTAACTTTTGCACAGTTCATAACACCTCAAGTGCTCATGAGAGGTTAGAAGGTTCAAATAGTTGGTTAATTCAAATAAAATGGGTAAGGCTTGTAATGTGGTTCTAAAGAAACAGGATTACATGATCAAAGGGGTAAACTACGATACATAACAATTAGGCGGGTAAAATATACATATTTGACTCAATAAGGAAATGCATATATCACTTCCGAGACTGAACAAAACTACTATTTCGCTTCGCAAACACACGACGCAAGTTCTAGGCATCAAAATGCAATGCACAGAATAACACCCAAACCTCACACACATATGGCACATAACTCACTCAGGATTGGATTCATCAAGACACTCTAGTCAAAGCAGTTAAGCAAGGTTAAGCTTATACAATTTAAGATACTTATACAAGAGTAAAAAAATGAGCCTAAGCGTCACAACCAAAGTAATCACTATTCTCAAGGCATAAAACGGTCAAAAGATATTTCTTCTTTTCAAAACACAACACAATGGCTCATATTCCTAAAAAAAGCTAACTACACCCGGTTCAAACAGAACCCTTAGAAAAGAACCCCGACACAAAGAAAAATCAAGGGGGAATTGCTACACTACCTAACAAAAGAAAATCTTTTTTCTGTTTTTTTTTCTCTTTAGACTTAATCCCTCAAGAAAATTTTCTAATGGATCCATCGTCGGGAAAAGTCCAATCTTTTCTATTTTTGTAAAAAACATAATTTATTCCATTAAACTAACACAACTAAAATAGCATAGAAAGTCACCCAAACAAACTCCTCACCCCACACTTAAAATTGTACATTGTCCCCAATGCACATCCATACATACAAGACAGTAAAAGAAACTCCCTGGTAGGCCAATGGCCGAAGCACTAGCATCTCATGGGGTACTCAGACTTCTCCCAGGCTTGATCCTTCGTGCAGGTACGTCACACTTAGTTCCAACTATCTGGTTTGTTATTGCATCCTTCCAATGGCTTTGCGTTCCATGCTCCTTGAAAATCAAAAAAATTGACACTACAAAAATAATAAATTAGAAAAAAAAAAGAAAAAAGAAAGAAGTAAAGTTGGGTTGCCTCCCAACAAGCGATTGATTTAACGTCACGGCACGACGCGAATCCCTTTCTGCCTCCACTTTGAACTTATGAATTGGACCCCAAATTTTGATTCTGCTCTATGATCATGCTCTTGGTGCGATATAAGTTGTTGCGAGCCAAAAATTAAATGATGCTTTATGAAATTTTTGGCTTTCAACCGAGGAATGTCACTTTGCATAGACGGCCTTGAAAATTTCAGAATATAGAGCTCATCTACCTCTTCCTTTGACTCTTGCATTGACTCATACGGCTTAGTTTCCATTTCACCATCTAAACATAATGTAGAGAAGTGTTTGGAATGAGGTCCAACGCGCTCAAATACATGAACTTCAAGATTTTTAACCTCCTCAACACTAATCATACTAGATTCAACTATATTTGTTTCTTCAACGTCTTTGGTTGACTCTAGTATTACTTCTTCAACATCGACATCCTCAAATTCTAGCTTGTTAGAGTGTTGGGGTTCTACTTTATACCCCTCCATTGGCACCTCAATTTCTATCTCTAATGCACGCTGCTCCCGGCTACTATCCATAATATTGGCATATTGAGCATTAAAAGCTTCAACTAGTTGACTAACTTGAGCCTCCAAGTTGCGAATAGTTGCATCTTGCCTTTGTACCCGCATTTTTATCTCATCATTTTGTTCCACAAGGCACTTTAGCATATCCTCGATCTTTTTCAGGTCATCATCCCTGGGTTCTTTGTTCCTATTAACTTCACAAGAAAAAGAAAAACCATCAAAGTAAGGGGTTGGGGGAAGATAAGAAATATAAGCACAACCATGAAACTGACCATCTTGACCACCACACATATCACACACATTCCACATATAAAATTGAGTTGGTGCACATAACTCGCTCTCAAGAATATTGTGATAATTTTGCCCTGGGTGGTTTCCTCCACAGTATGCATAACGAGGATCAAAAGTAGAATTACCAACATCAAAACTCTCATAATTCCAAGATGCCATGTCTCTCAGATCAAAAATAAAAAATCAAAAATAAATAAATAATCAAATACACAAAAACAACAAATAAAAGTTCAAACTTGCAACCTAGAAATATGTACACCTACAGCTATACTGTTAGTTCCCCGGCAACGACGCCAAAATTTGATCACGCCCAACTATGCCTTGTAAAAAGGACTAAGCGGTCGTTGCAAATATAGTCCGATTTACAAGTCCGGAATCGAATCCCACAGAGAACTAAGACTTAGCTACAGCTGTTCAATATTGCTAAGAAGGCGAGCTCGAACAATTCCTATGTTATAAATATTAAGATTATTATATCTAATTAACTAACAAATTAAAATAGTAAATTAACACTAAAGATACTACGGGTTGGAGAAAAGATTAAGGAGGTCTAGAGTTATGATTTTCCCAATTGTCGGAATTCTTCCCGCTACGTCTTCTATAATTTTGCCTAAGTATTACCTATCGATCATGAGCGCTCCGCGTGTTTTAATTCTCTCCCGAGTAACTACCACAATTTACTAGACATATTCTCCCGAATTACGCTAGCTGCCATTAAGTACCGCTCATGTAGATCACACCCAAGGTTTCGTTATCCCTAATCCCACTTTTAAACCCTTCGTTATTGATCCCTTATATACGTCGGGAGTGATGTTGTTCAACAACGACCTAAATATGCACTCTCTCCCGAGAAATAGATACTAAATAGGCACAGCCAATTGGGGGCCCTTCAATTAACTACAACAAGCATGTAGTTGAACAAATAGAGATAAAACTTTGGCTCAATTATATAAAAACATAATAAGAATTCATCCTACAAAAGGTTCCATCAAAACCCTAGATAATAAATTAGCTATTCATAATAGTATATAAAACTACAATACTAAAAGTCATAACCAACAATGAAAAATAGGAAGAGGAAGAAAGAAAACTCGTAGAAGAATTCCCCGCCTTGCTCCTATTGTGTCTATTCCTCCTTAGGTCGAATATGTGTCAAAAGTCTGTCCAACCTCTCAAAATACCGTTTTTCCATGTATATATACCAAGTAGGGTCGGGCCCAAATAATTATACATTCTCCTACGCGAAAAAGGATAATTTTTCAGGTTTGGACGATCACGGTCGCGGTATTTTCCCACTGCAGTGCCTCAGTCCGCGTCCAGGTACGCGGCCGCGGTTTCGAGCGCGTTTTTCACCCTGTTCCGTTTGGAATTTGGAAAAACGTAAAATATGAAAGTTGTAGCCCTTGAGTTAGCTTTCCAACCATATATTATATAGCCCAAATGGAGTTCGGAGCAAAGAGTTATGTCTATACTAGAGTACGCAATATGCCTACTCGAGTCTTCGTTTGTTCTTAACTATCAAATTTGATCCCGAATACGATCCCAGCTTAATTCCTTGGGCTTTTACTCAGACTTCAAAGCTTCAAATCACTTGAATTCATTCCATAATTTCTACACAGTCGTGAGAGACCTGAGTTAAGAAACCAACAAGAAAAAATAAGATTGTCGTTTTGCAATCTCGTATCTCCATTATAATCCTTGAAATTTGAACCTTCAATACAAACTTGAGAAAATAATAGAGATGAGCTTGTAAGTTTGGAATAGGTTAAAAGTCGTACTTCAAATATACCTTTCGAGCATTTTTGGTTATTTAAGTTAGGATTTTTTTTCATTGTCAAATAATAAACAAACTACGTACGTTTTTGACAGGAACTGTGTAGTACAAAGAATTTAGCTAGAAATTTCATTTAAAGGTACAATTTTTGTAGTTCTTCTATTTTTGGTCTATTTCTAGAATTCGGTGCAACTTTTGCTATTTTTAGTTTATTTTTTGTCTCTAGTGCAATTTTGCACTGTAGTTTCTTAAATTTGATGGAACTTTTCTAGCGTTACTAGTTAAATTCTTTTTTTCCACAATTTCGACAAATAGCGTTTGTTAAATATTTGATGAAAAATAAAAGTATTATTTTTTGTAAACTTAAAGTACCAATAATGCTCAAGAGTATTTTTTTAAGGAATTATTTAAAACATATCCTTAATATAAGGGAAGTATTTTTATAAATCATACATATTTTTCTATCCTAAGTACAGTCAGACTTCTCTGTAACAATATCGCTATATAACTGGCTTTCACTAAAAGAGCCAAGCTTTTTATTAAACTAATTTTCATGTTATGTTATAATATATATTTTATATAACAATATTTGCTATAACAAATAAAATAATTTGAAACAAATAAAGCTGTTATAATAAGATTTGACTGTACTACAAGTGCTAAGTCATATTTCGTCGAAAGAGATAATATGACAAGTATAATGATTTGATCTAAATTAGTGGTAAAGTACCACCACCAACGGATGGATAAGATAAAATTTATACTTTAGTAAGAGCACTTAAATTTAGAAGAATTTATGCAAAATACCCCTAAAGCATAAACTAATTACCCTTCTCTACTTATTTGAAAACTAATTATAATATATACTATCCAATTAAATCTAATTACCCAACCTACCTATCCATCCCACTCTTCCTACCTATTTGGCTAAACATAATTTGACTTGGTTTGGATTAATTTAACTTAGCTTGACATGAATTTGCGTGGCTCGACTTGATTTTAGTAGCTTAGTACTTTATTTGGTTGGAAGGGCTGGACACTAAAAAGAGAAAATGGGTAGGGGAAATACTTTATGGGTAGGGGAGTAAATAGTTTTATGGTGGGTGATTATTTGCAATCCCCTTAAATTTATAGACGTAATTTGATAGCGACTGATAGCACCGACGAGTCAATTGGTTTTGTGTTTTTTTATAAATTTATTTTTAATTTTATGATTCTATTTTTTTTTACACATGAAAAATATAATCTTTTTACGTAAGAGATCTGTCTTTTACACATAAGAGATCTAAAAAAATTATTTTCTTAAATTTAAAATTATAAAGAAGTATGATGTACAAATAGTACCGACATGATACTGTTGTGACCCATTTCCACGGTAGAATATTGAAGCTATTGACGCTACTGGCAAAACAAAAAGAAATTGGTTCATAAGATTGTTGCTAGCTAGGGGTGTCGGCAACTTGGCCTATAATTGAGCGGCTTAATATTTCATGAAATTAGAGAAATATGATACTGTTTGGGTAGTTTTTAATTGTTGACCTCCGCTTTCTTTATAGGTAGAATTATAAGGTTAAAACTTAAAAATATTGCTCGTAGGACAAGCGAGGAACAAATACTTGTTAAATCTAAAGTTCTGTTCATAAGTTAAGCGGGAATAAAACTTAAATACCATGTACTTTAAGGATTGTTCGTGTCACTTGAGGGGAGTGCATAAACACTTAATATTTGGGGCCACCATTTAAGTTATACCTTAGTTAAAAACTTATTTGCAATTTGACGTACTTCGGGCACTACGTCGGACGTGCGTGACTAAAGTAGGACATCCGCATTTAAAGTTTCATATTTTGTCTTAGTTGGGGAATTCATACGAGAATGTTTAAAGTGCATACAAATAATTGGTTGTACTTTGATGCATACGTCTTAAGTGCTCGCAAAAAATGGTGCAAACTGTCACGATCCCAATTTTCTATCGTAGGATGTCGTGATAGCAGCTAGTCTTTAAGACTAAGTAAAACTAACATACATACAGAATATAACTGAAATAATGATAAGACTCTCAAATACTCAAAAACTATCATAAAAGAAATTTTGCAACTCAATATAAACAAACTTCCCAAAAATCTGGAGATAATAAGTCACAAGCTCTACAAGTAGTGATGATCGTCCCTATACAACAGTGTGTATAAAGGGGAAAGAAAATGAAGTAGACTAGATAGAGGGTGACTCCGAAGCCTGCGGACGCCGATAGGTATACCTTGAAGTCTCCAAGTCTGACTCAACTCACTGGTGCCTAGACTGGTGGTAAGAGGTACCTAGATCAACACAAAATATTGTGCAGAGCGTAGCATGAGTACATCACAACCTAGTAAGTGCAAAGACTAATCTCGATAGACTAATGACGAGATCATGTCAAAGCTCTATTGGAGTAAACAAGAACTGGACAGGTATTTAACAGCGCAGTAATGATAACAAAAGAAATGAAATAATAAAGAAATATACCAAGATTAGCTACACCGAACTAAGTCAAATAACGCATCACGGAAGAAAACAAGGAATGATCTGCCAAGGAAATAAAGCAACCAAAACACAAGTGTGGTAATAGAAATGTATCACAGAATCACTACCGAGGTACCACCTGGTAGTCTCAAACCACATGTCACGACCCGAAATCCCACCTTCAGGCCGTGATGGTGTCTAACATTGAACTCGCTAGACCAACCAACGTTACCAGTTATTCCGATTTATTCCTTTGTTGTTTAACATTTTTATAAGTGACATATAAGAACAAATAGATATGAGAAAGCGGAAGGTAAGAAATTCAACATCTTAAATAAATAATTCGCACAAATTTCCTTAAACATACCCCAAGGCTAGTGTCACAAATTCACGAACAGTCTAAGATTTTTACTAAAAACAAAGTCTGAAAAAAACAATACAACTGTCTCGGAAGTACAAGAGAAGACATCACTAAAGAGGAATGAGATAGGAGGTAATGCCAAGGCCTGCGGACGCCTGCAGGACTACCCCAGTGTCGCCTGTGGACTGAAGGACACTCCCTCGATCACTGTCCACCGAATCCAGTACCGTAATCTGCACAACATAAAGAAGTGCAGGTGTAGCATCAGTGCAACCGACCCCATGTACTGAGTGAGTGCCGAGCTTAACCTCGGCGAAGTAGTGACGAGGCTAGGACACAACGAATAATAAACACTTGTGCAATTCAATAATATATAATAGAAATAACGGCAGGAAGTAAACAGTTAAGTACAAATACAGGAAGAACATGCCAGGGTACAAAGGGGAAAAACACTTATTGAGTAACAGAACATGACAACCGTCTAGTATCAGAATAACAAAAGGGAATAAACAAGTGCACGGCATCACCCTTCGTGTTTTACTCTCATACTCACCAAAACAAGTGCACGACATCACCCTTCGTGCTTTACTCTCATACTCACCAAAACAAGTGCACGACATCACCCTTTGTGCTTTACTCTCATACTCACCAAAATAAGTGCACGACATCACCCTTCGTGCTTTTACCTCACAATATCGGCACGACATTAACCTTCGTGCTTTTAATATAAATCATGGCACGACATCACCCTTCGTGATTTTACCTCACTATATCGGCACGACATTAACCTTCGTGCTTTTAATATAAATCATGGA
The DNA here is from genome assembly GCA_005239505.1 of Nicotiana paniculata. NCBI lineage: Eukaryota > Viridiplantae > Streptophyta > Magnoliopsida > Solanales > Solanaceae > Nicotiana > Nicotiana paniculata. The sequence goes on along the minus strand of ML326419.1, from coordinate 20,287 downwards.
ACGACATCACCCTTCGTGCTTTACACTCTTCCTTACCCCAACAATAATCAGAACAACAATTTGGCAAGGAAGAACCACAATACAAAACATAATTTACAACATCCTGACAAGGAAAAAATAATAGAAATATCACCGTCCCGGCAAAGGACCCAACTATAACCAATCTCACTGAACGTACAACATAACCAAAATAATCCTCAACCGAACAACTAATCAACAGTGTTCCCAACCAAGTATTCCCAACAATTGAATAATTTCCAAAAATAGAAGCTACTTCATAACACAGTGGATATCGAATAAAAACACATATACCATAAGATATGACTCACGGGCATGCTTGACAACAAGGTATAGGTACTCGTCACATCACCTATACATTTAACATGATAATAACACGTAGCACATATGACTCAACACCTATTCCCTCAATCTAGGATTATGCCAAACACTTACCTCGATTCCAAGAATCCAAATCAAGCCTCTAGCACTGCTTTCCCTCTCGAATCCAACTCCGAAACGATAGGATCTAGACATAATCGACTCAACAGTATCAATAATGACTCAATAATTCAATCCCAAAGCCCAAATATGCATTTCCCATCATTCTTCCAAAAATACCAAAATTCGACCCCGGGTCCGCTTGGTCCAACCCGAGGTTCGAACCAAAACTCAATCACCCATTCCCCCACGAACCCGAATATACAATTTGTCTTGAAATCCGACCCCTAAACGAGGTTGAACTCCCCGAAATCCCAAAATCCCTAACTCTACCCAAAACCCCCAATTTCTACCTTTTAATCCATGATTTTAGGCCTAGATTCTAATAATAGTGGATGAAAATGAAAGAAAACAGAGTTAAGAACACTTACCTATGAAGTTATGGAGGAAACGGCTTCCAAGAATCGCCCAAGAAGAGTGGAGAAGAAGAAATTTGGAAAAAAATGGGTTTAATCCCGTAACCATTCTGTTTTTTAACTTTAAAAATCACTGAAAAGCGAATTTACTCTATGCGATCGCGGAGAGTACTGGGTTTTAGACCTACGCGATCACGAACAAGTGACAGCGATCGCGGATGTACTGGAACTGACCATCGCGATCGCAACCAAGCGATCGCGTTCGCGTAGAGCAACACGCTGCCCTGCCCCCAGATCCCTTTAACGCTATGCGATCGCGTGAGGCCCCTCGCGATCGCGTAGAGCACCACCCCCAGGCACTGCGATCGCGTCCAAGGCCCTGTGTTTGCGTAGGGTAATTTCCCTCCCCCAACCATAGACACATCGCGATCGCGTGAGGCACACCACGATCGCGGAGAGCAAAACACAGAACACCAGAAACAGATCAAAAACCAGATTTTTCCAACTCTTTTTCACCCCGACACCTACCCGAAACTCACCCGAGCCCTCGGGGTCCAAAACCAAATATACACACGACTTCAAAATCATCCTACGAACTTATTCGAGTAATTAAACTACTAATATAACATCAAAAACAATGAATTAAACTCAAAAATTCATAGAATTTTCTCAAACTTCATAAACTTCTAAATTCTCCAATTTTGATCCGAAACATGTCAAACCAAGTCCGTTTCTTTCCAAATTTTTCAGATAACTCACATAACACATATCGAACCTGTTTCGGGATCCGGAACCATAATACGGGCTCGGCAACACAGATTTCACATCAAAGTTCCTTTTCAAAAGTCTTTCTTATTTTCAGAAAATAATTTTCTTTAAAAATTCATTTCTCGGACTTGGGACCTCGGAATTCGATTCCGGGCATACGCCCATATCCCATATTTTCCTACGGACCCTCTGGGACCGTCAAATCACGAGTCCGGGTCCGCTTATCAAAAATATTGACCAAAGTCAACTTTATTCCATTAATTATCATAAATTCAATTGTTTAACACATTTCCACATAAAGACTTCCTGGCTACGCGCTCGGGCTATGCACGCACATCGAGGTGAGATTAACGGAGGCTTTCAGGGCCTCGAAACACAGTTTGCTAAATTACACACACTACAAAACAATCACAATCTTCTTATATCACCGCGAAATACTTGCATTTAGTTTTGAAAATCATTTTCCTAAAATAGCTTCCCGCGTTTTAGCCCACCTTATCACACTGCGTAGCTTCAAGTAGTTCCCCTACAAGAAACATGCGTATCAAGGCCACCTTATCTCACCGCATGTGCCCCAAATCCTTATACCACCGCATGCGTATCAATATCACAGCGTATCACAAATCGCACCTCAAGTTCCCAATATTACAACTTGCCAAATAAATCAACAATAGTGGTGTTTGCACAATAAATAGCCCATATCTCAAACACAATACGCGCAAGAGTTTCAATAATAACAACCGGAAGCGAATAACTCAAAAAGAATAGTATTTCATAACTTAGCAACTTTGCCTCAATGTGAATCATGACCTTTATAACTCAATACCAATTTCAACAACAACATATTCCAAGAATAACAACTTCAAGTAATGAACTCAATGGTTAAATAATGGAATAGGAATAGAGGAAACAATAACTTCAACTAAACATGTAAAGACAATTAACAAGCAAAAGATAAGACAAGTAGAGCAAGTGAAGATAGACTAATGATGATGAATATAACATGTTATGGTAACTCAATTAAGTCATGAAGGGAATCTACATATATACAACCGATCAATTACCATATTTAGCCCGTTTATACACTCGTTACCTTGTGTATACGGCTTCCACATATCATAATTAACACAAAACATCATCAATCCTAAGGGGTAATTTTCGCACACAAAGTTAAGCAAGACACTTATCTCAAAACACGCTACTCAATCCACTAGTAAGCCTTTCCCTCGATTATCCAACTCCACACGTCTCGAAGCTACACAAAACAACTTCATACCGTAAATATAAACTATAAAACTATTCTAAACAATAAAATCAACGATCTTTTGAGAGAAATAAAAATTCAACTCGAAAAGTCAATCCCAGGCCCGTGCTTCGGAACCCGACGAAATTACAAACCGATCACTCATTCGATAACGAGTCCAACCATACAAGAATTACTCAAATCCGACTTCAAATCGCCTTTCAAATTCCCAAAATTTAGTCTAAGAAGTTTTCACAATTTTTTCCAAATTTCAAACTCAAATCAGTAATTAAATGATGAAAATAACAATGGATTTGCATAATGTAGCCAAAAGCGAGTTAGAATCTCTTATATGATTTTCTTGAAAATCCCTCGAAAAATCGCCATGAATCGAGCTCTCTAGTTCCAAAAATGAAAAATGAGATGAAACCCTCAATTAGGCCTTTTCTGCCCAGAAATTCTCGCTTCTACGAGGCCATAGTCGCACTTGCGAAAAATCCCTAGTCTGTGCTTTTCTAGATTAAGTCCCGAGATTCCTCTTATGCAGACCACTTTCTCTCACTTGCAAGCGTGCTTCTGCGAAGAAATCAATCGCACATACTATCCGTCACAAGCTTTCCCCAATTCCGCTTTTGCGGAAGGAAAGTCTGCGCCTGAATATACGAACAAGTTCAAAACACATAATGGACCTACTCGAGGCCAAAAATCATATGAACCAACATCGATTCAACGAATCACAACCCAATTCAAGCCTATTGAAACTATGAAGATTCCGACTTCCAAAACTAGCGTCGAACCATACTAAATCAACTCTGATTGACCTCAAATTTTGCACACAAGTCATAAATAACATGATGCACCTATTCCAAATTCTGTAATAGGAATCCGACCCCGATATAAATAAAGTCAACTCCTACTCAAACTTATCAACCTTCCAAACCTTCAACTATCTATCTTTCACCAATTCAAGCCAAAACGAATTACATACCTCCAAATCAACATCCGAACACACTCCTAAGTCCAAAATCACCATACGGAACTATTGGAAGCATCAAAACTAAATTCTGAAGTCATTTACACAAAGTCAATCTACGATCAACTCTTTCAACTAAGCCTCCAACTTAGGGACTATGTGTCCCATTTCACTCCGAAACTCACCCGAAACCAAAACCAAACACCCCAGCAAGTCACATAACCACAATATAATATATAGGAGCCAATATATTGGGGATCGAGGCTAAAATACTCAAAACAACCGGCCGTATCGTTACACAAAAATTCCGCTTAAAACGTAACGTATGTGTTTGAGCTGCGGTCAATTTTTTGCATGCACTTAAGAGTTTTCATCTGAAGTTCAGATGTTAAGCTGAATCTCTTTTGCATAAGCCGAAACGTGTTCTTCAAATTCCAACAATCTAACACACGATTTGGTTCCCAAATATACTCCAAATGAGCTCAAGTTTAAAATATAATTTTCAAAATATCATAAATAACAAAGTCAATTATTAATTTAATTTGTCAGTGATGGCCAATTTGTACTAAACAATGAATGATAATCAACGCATCCAAATCAAAGTAATTTTTCATTTGTTTGTTTGTTCTTAAGGGAAAAGGTCCCAATTTTATCCCTCTGTTTTCGAATTTTGTCTACGTCAAACCTTTGTTATACTATTCGGCCAAATTTAACCCTACCGTTATATTATCCTGCAAAATTTATCCCTACCATCAGCAAACTTTTAAAATTATCTCTCAGTCTGTCAGGTGACCCAGAATCTCCCAGATCATTATAATTAAGTCACTTATTCTTCTTTTTGATCCATTATTTTTGAAATAGTTGTCATTTACATGCCTTTTAAAATGAAAAAAAAAATAAGAGAAAGAAATATTAAAATAGTACAACAGTTAGTGAACAAAGTATAGTAAATTGAAAATTTTAAATTAGGCAGCTTGTCTAAATTCCAAAATTATTTACAAAATCCCAACTTTAATGAATTCGTTACACCAAAGGTATGAAAACTTTGCAAGTATTTGTGATAGAAGTTGAAGTTCCTTAGATACTTCACATTGTAGAGAAGTATATTTGTCCCTTTTCCCTATTGCCAAATCAAACTAACTAAAAGTTTTAAAAAAAAAATTATTTAACTATATTGAATCAAGCAAATAGTAGCACAAGTTTATCACGAATTTTGATAGACTTGAGTAAGAAATCAGAAAATAATTTTTGGTAATTTGAAAATTTTGAAACACACACAGATGGTTCTTGATGATTTCTTATTTTTTCTCAAATTGATTGTTGCAGTTTAGTCTAAGACGTTTTTCGGATCTTGAGTTTCAAATCTGGGATATTGGTGAAGATATGTAGCAACATAAGCGCAAATATTGTTGGAAATAGATTGACGTAGTCACATTTTCGGCCAACAATTAGAGTTTAGACAACATTTGAATTGTATTAAGAAATTAGTCATTGGCCCTTACAAAATAACTCGAGCAATCGATATTGGAGTTTGAAGTTTTGACAAGTAAAAAATTAAGCTTCAAACCCTATAAGCAATCTATTAGGATCAGAAACCCAGGTAGTACAGAATGTTAATTATAAGTTTCAATGATGAAAAATAATATATTACATTTGGTGTAGGGTCTCAAGGAATATATTAAAGGGATTCAGGAAGCAATACCAGTCAGGAATAGATCAAGCAAAAGAATCAATGATCAGCAACGCAAAAGGAAGAAGTAGCGGAGATCCGACAAGAATAGCCAATCAGAGATTGAGGGAATCTAACAAGGAAAAGAATCAGCGATGAAAAAGGAAGAAACAGAGAAGATCCGGCAAGGATAATCAACCAGAGATTGATGGAAGCTATTACTGGAAGGTCCCAAATCAAAGGGAAACGCAACCACTGAAAATCAATGAAGCCAAAAATCAAGGGATCTAGTAGATATGACTCAAGTAACACAGAGATATGCCCAGCCGATGGAAAGCTCATCAAGGCCATAAATCAAGGAAGATCAACGGGAAATTAACTTTAATCTTGGAAGAATCAATTTATGATTTCTTTCAAGGATCAACTCCTTTGAGTTTGCAATCTCTCAAGATTCATGAAGGCCTCATGGAAAGTATATATACAGACGTTCCGGGAGTAAAAAGGGCATACTTTGAGCGAAACATCTTCCCTCATTTTGTTCTACACCAAACAAGCATTGTAGTTCCTTTAGATCTGCTGTGTAATTAGTGAGAGAAGAAAAAGAGATAAACAGTGGTGAGGCATTGTATCAAGAAAAGAAAAGAGACATAGATACTAAGTTGTTAGTGTAAAGCTACACCATTCATTTTGTACTCAAGAAATATCGATCACCGAAATATAACACCCTTGCAACCCATGAGGACTGGACTAAGATTCACATTGAATCCGAACCAGTATAAAACTCTGGTGTCTTTATTTCCTGCATTTTATTTCTGCATTTACTATTAGCTTTTCTAGATGAAAGAAGGAGAATGCATTGAAGAAATGTTTAGCGATCTAAAAGCTTTTGGTAAACCATACATAAGTGGTGATCAGGTTCGGAAAATTCTGAGGAGTCCTACCACTTGGCAGACAAAATTAGTTGCACTTGAATCACAAGATCTAAACAAACTTTCTTATGATGAGATTCGAGGAGATCTTAAAGCATTCGAGAAAGCTCACCTCAAGAAAAATAGTCAGGAAGAAAAGAAGAAAACAATCGCCTTTAAGGCTACGACTGAAAGGACACAAAATGATATTGATGACGACCCTGAAGCTCTTAAAGAAGAGATTTCCATGGTATGAAGGAACATGGATGGTCTAATGCAGAGATACAGAAACACAAGAAAAGGTAGGATACCACCCAGGCGAACCACGCAATATAATGAACAAGACAAGAATGATGAAAAATGCTATGAGTGTGGAAGATATGTGCATGTTCAAGATGAATGTCCGGATCTTAAAAGAAATATTTCCGGAGGATTCAACAATAATAAATCATTTGGAAAATGGAGTGATGAAGACAATTTAGAACACGAAGAGATAACAAATCTATGCTTCATGACAATCCTGGAAAACGACATGAACAAACTCTCAAGTTGCTGGACAGATGAAGATACATCAAACAACGAATGCAAAGATGATAATGAGAATTGTTTCATGGAACGGGGTGAAACAAGCGAGGTAAGATCTTATAACTTTGAAAGATATAATGAATTACAGGATATTCTTGACCTTACTTTAAAAGAGTCTCAAAAAATGATGAATGAACTAAAGAGACTCAACAAGGAAAAGAAAGATTGGGAACTCAAGCTTGAAGTATGTGAAATTGAAAAGGAGGTATTTCAAGATGAATTTCAGGAATTGCAAATGCAACTCAAGGGCATGTGCAAATCCACCCGTCATAGTTCTGTCAAGTCGAACTAGCTGACTTACAAGTCAATTGGAAAATACCAGCTAGAACAAAGTCCATTAGTACTAACACAAATGGAAGATCTAAGAATGTATCAACCCCTATGTGTCACTACTGTAATAAAAGTGGACATAAATATTCCTTTTGTCGATTTCATAAATCTAATGTTTCGGGGTGGATTTGGAAACCCAAAAACAACCCTGATCTTAGTAATATTAACCAACAAGGACCCTAGCAAGCTTGGGTACCTAAAAGAAAGTGATAATCATATTTTGTAGGAACACCACAGGAAGAGCTGCAAAGGAAAATGGTACTTAGATACTGCGTGTTCCAGTCACATGACATGTGACAAAAACCTGTTCAAAGAAGTTACGAAGATAAATGGAAGAAATGTGAAATTTGGTGATGACTCAAAAAGGAAGATAGTCTTCACTAGCACAGTTCCATTCAAACAACTGTGATATTACTGAAGTTTATCTTGTAGATGGACTCAACTACAATCTTCTGAGTATAAGTCAGCTATGTGATTCAAGGTATGAAGTAAAGTTCAAGAAAATAGGTTGTGCTATTAAATATAAGACAGGTAAAATAATCCTCCCAGGAAAATGGTATGGAAATGTTTATATTCTTGATGGTTTTGAAAATATAGATGGTCACGTTTACTTAACATCCATATTTGATGATCCATGGTTGTGGTATAAGAAACTTGGTCATGCAAGCAAGCATCTTATAGAGAAACTCTCCAAGCATGATTTAGCTATTGGTCTCCCTAAACACAATTTCTCTAGAAATCATGTATGTGATGCATGTCTGATTGGTAAACAAACAAGGATCTCCTTCAAAAATAAAGACATTGTGTCTACATCAAAGCCTTTACAATTGCTTCATATGGATTTGTTTGGACTCGCCAAAACTGCTAGCATAGGAGGAAAACGATATGCGTTTGTTATTGTTGATGACTACTCATGTTTTACATGGGTGATTTTTCTATCTCACAAAGCTGAAACTTTGAAGAACTTTGAGATCTTCTGTAAAATAGTTGAAAGAGAAAAGGGGTATCTGATTACAATCATTCAAAGTGATCATGGAGGAGAATTTGAAAGCAGAGCATTCAAAGACTTCTGCAATGATCAAGGATACACCCACAACTTCTCAGATCCAAGATCATCCCAACATAATGGAGTAGTTTAGCGGAAAATAGAAATCTGTAAGATATGGCGAGAACTATGATACTAGAATAGTCCTTGCCAAATCACTTTTGGCAGAAGCGGTAAGCACAGCTTGCCACATTCTCAACAGATGTGTCATAAGACCTATCTTGAAGAAAACTCCATATGAACTATGGAAAGGTAAACGACCCAACATAAGTTATTTTCATCTGTTTGGGAGAAAGTGTTTCATCCACAACAATGGTAAGGACAATCTTGGAAAATTTGATCCAAGAAGTGATGAAGGTGTTTTTCTAGGTTATTCCATAAAATGTAATTCTTTTAGAATTTATAATAAACGCACTCTATCTATAGTAGAATCAGTACATGTTATATTTGATGAAAATAACACTATGGCCGAGAAAGGAATTATTGCAGGTGATGAAGATCAAAATCAAGAAACACCTCAGTCAAGTAAATCTCAAGAGTCAACTAACAGGGTAGACGGTGTCACGGAGTCAACTAATGAAATTAACAACAATCAACCAGAATCACAGAAGGATTTAACTACTCATACGAGCGTAACACGTCCAAATGAATGGAGAAGTGAACCAGAATATCCTCAAAAGTTCATCATAAGAGACCCAAGTGAAGGAATGAAAACTAGGGGATCTCTCAAGAAGAAGGCAAATATAGCACTGATTTCTCAGATTGAACAGAAGAAGATAGAGGATACTTTAAAAAACTCAAGCTAGGTACAAGCAATGCAGGAAGAATTGGATTAATTTGACAAAAAACAAGTGTGGAAACTACTGCTTAAGCTTGCAGACGCTACGGTAATTGGAATAAAATTGGTTTTCAGAAATAAGCTCAATGAGGATGGAAAGGTTGTGAGAAACAAAGCCAGATTAGTAGCTCAAAGGTACTCACATCAGGAAGGAGTCGACTACGATGAAACCTTTGCTCCAGTAGCTCGACTGGAGTCAATATGAATTCTTCTTGCATACGCATCTTTCAAAAGGTTTAGTCTTTTACAGATGGATGTCAAAAGTACTTCCTTAGATGGCTTCATTGAAGAGGAGGTATATGTAAAACAACCTCCTGGATTTGAAGACTCAAATTTTCCTTACCATGTGTATAAGTTGACCAAGGCACTGTATGGACTTAAACAATATCCACGAGCATGGTACGAAAGACTTATCTCATTTCTACTTGATCACGGGTTTATAAGAGGTAAAGTAGATACTACATTATTCATCAAAAGATCATCAGAAGGTAATCTTATTATTCAAGTTTATGTTGATGACATTGACTTTGGTAGTGCTAACCCTCTTTTGTGCAAGGAATTTTCCAATCTTATGCAAAGTGAGTTTGAAATGAGTATGATGGGAAATCTCACATTTTTCCTTGGACTTAAAATCGAACAATCTAAAGAATGGACTTTTATATGCCAGACAAAATATACAAATGAGTTAATTTAGAAGTTCGGTATGAGCAGTGTTAAAGCTATTGGCACACCAATGAGTCCGTCAATAAATCTTGACAAAGATGAAAAGGGAAATCATGTTGATGAAACCAAATATCGTGGAATGATTGGCTCTTTACTTTACCTAACTGCCAGTCGATCGGATATTATGTTTAGTATATGTAAATGTGCCAGGTTTCAGTCAGATCCTAAGGAGTCACATCTGACTACCATAAAGAGAACAATTCGTTATCTCATTGGAACTATTTCTTACGGACTATGGTATCCACGCTCTAACAATTTTAAACTAGAAGGTTTTTCAGATGCTGATCTTGCAGGTGTTAAGGAAGACAGAAAAAGCACCAGCGGGACATGTCAATTACTTGGAAAATCACTGATATCATGGAACCGTAAGAAACAAGGATCAGTTGCACTACCCATAACGGAGGCTGAATATATCGCTATTGGACAATGTTGTGCACAGTTATTATGGATGTCTCATCAACTGGGTGACTATGAACTATTTTTTAAACCTATTCAAATATTCTGTGATAACTCTAGTGCTATATGTCTGTCAAAGAATCATGTGCATCACTCTAGGGCTAAGCATATAGACATCAAACATCACTTCATTAGACATCATGTCCTCAAGGGAGATATAGAATTATCATTTGTTGGCACTACTGATCAATTAACATATATTTTCACTAAGCCTTTACTTGAAGATAGATTTTGTCTTCTAAGAGAACTACTTGGTATTATTTCTCTTGATCATAAAAAGTAGGACCTATTTGATATTTTTAAATTCTTGTATGCTTAATGTTTTAATTTTGTCTGTTTGTACTCATTAATGTAGTGCCTCTGATTTCCCTCTCTTTTCCCATCAGTTGCAGTTTTCAAGAAAGGAAAACCAATCATCATGACCTTTCACAGATACCCTTTCCTTTCTTGTACTCAACCGTCATAATTCCACCCTTTTAATCTCTGAACCACTCATCTCATTCTCCATCGTTCCTATCGTTCATAAACCCTCTTCAGAAATGCTTCAAACTCTTTCCCAACAGTTTCTTCCAAGGCTAAACACTCAAAACATCCTTCTGTCTCCACTAGAAAAAGTACTCGCTCCTGAGGAAAACCCTCTTCTCAGCCTTCAGAACCAGTATACCTAGGGTCCGAACAATCAGAAGGGTTCACCTCATCTCAGGCAGAACTTTCAGATCACTCTCATCACTTAGGAGAAAAATCCCTAGGAAAAAGGCCCATGGAAGACCCCCATGAATCTATTACCCCCAAGAAATTCAAAATAGACCTTTCAAGTTCTCTAGAGTAAGACCTCAATTTTTGGGATACCCCAAACAGGGATTTCTTCGTTGCTCTGAAAGAAAATCCCATTGCTCATGGCAGAGTAGTCGACCTTGACGACATGAAAGCCCTTAATTGTAAGGTAAATGATCTATTTGTCTTTCAAGGATGGTCAAAATTCCTCTCTGTATCCCCTCAAAAAGTGTACGAACCCTTAGTGAGAATGTTTTATACAAACCTTTGCTCTAGCAAGTCTGATAAGTTGGAATCCCTAGTTTTAGGTAAACACATTGTTCTCGATTGTTCCATGTTCGACTCAATTTTTCAGTGTAAGTGCTCTGGTTTTCCCATGCTTTTCAAGAATACTTGGCCTGATGACTTTGAAATTTCTTTCGATCAAGCAAAATGTTGTATTGCTGAGTGTCCATCTGATTTCCTCCCTAACCAATTAGGTCCCGGTGATGTTAGCTTTGGAACTCGAGTTCTAGACCACATTGTCGCAACCACTCTTCTTCCTCGTTTTGGATCATTCTCCACCTTCTCTCAATGAGATACGTTTCTTGTTTACTGTCTTGTGACCAAACTCAAGATTAAATTATCCTCTTGGGTCATAAATTTCATGATAGAAAGTGTTGATGATCCCACCAGTTTGCCCTATGGTATGGCCATCACTCACATCTTGGAAGCGCACAACATCTTTATCTCGGAATACCCTTTTGTCTCTGTTTCAAAATCCTACAATTCTAGAGCATTTGCTAGTATGGGTTATGTGTGTGTAAAGGGCTCCTGGATTAAGAAACATGATGGTGAAGTCAAGAATGTTCAACCTGATTCCAAGACCAAAGCTTCTGTTTCCCATCACAGTGTAGGTGATCCTGATCTCGCTGAAAAACTGACTGCCATTGACAACAAGTTGACCATCAACAAGGAACTTCTTGCTGCCACTCAGTCCACTATTGGAGACATCCATATAATCTCCAAGGAGACAAGGTCGGATGTTTCAAAGATGAGGGTTAAAATTCTCAGACTTGGAGAAAATGCAGTCAAAGCATTGAAGGAAGTGCATGACAGGTTGATGGGGTCACCGTTTCAGCCAATGCCAACTTTGAACGACTGAAGGAGGCGATTGCAACACTCTTACTTATTTCTTGCGTCGCTAGTTGTGGAAATTTCAAATAATTTTTTTGTGTTTTTCTGCTTTGGACTGGATAACCAGTTGCTGGGTAACTTTTTTTTTTCTCTTTGCAATAACTTTGCATGCCTATAATGCCTGCTTTAGCATCTATAATACTGGCCTAGCGTGTCGTTATCTTTACACTGCTTGTTTTAGTATCGGTTTATCCCCTCTTTGTTGATGTCAAAAAATGGGAGAAAGAACTGTACATTGCAGGTAGTAAATTGCAGGAGTCGACTGAAGAAACAAAGACCTAACAGTTCACAGAATCAACTAAAGTTTACATCACTTGTTTAAGGGGAGTCGACTGAATAATGCCGCACTCATTGAGGGGGAGTCGGCTGAATAATGTCGCACCCATTGAGGGAGAGTCAACTACAAGAAGTACAGGGAAGTTAACTGTTGTTTATATATTATTTTTGTCATCATCAAAAAGGGGGAGATTGTTAATTATAAGTTTCAATGATGAAAAATAATATATTATATTTGGTGTAAGGTCTCAAGGAATATATTAAAGGGGTTCAAGAAGCAATACCAATCAGGAATAGATCAATGAAAAGAATCAATGATCAGGAACGCAAAAGGAAGAAGTAGCAGAGATCCGGCAAGAATAGTCAATCGGAGATTGAGGGAAGCTAACAAGGAAAATAATCAGCTATGAAAAATGAAGAAACAACGGAGATCCGACAAGGATAATCAATCAAAGATTGACGGAAGCTATTACTGGAAGGCCCCAAATCAAAGGGAAACGCAAACACTGAAAATCAATGAAGTCAAAAATCAAGGGATCCAGCAGATATGGCTCAAGTAACACAGAGATATGCCCAGCCGATGGAAAGCTCGTCAAAACCATAAATCAAGGAAGATCAATGGGAACTTAACTTTATTCTCGGAAAGAATCAATTTATGATTCCTTTCAAGGATCAACTCCCTTGGGTTTGCAATCTCTCAAAATTCATGAAAGCCTCATGGAAAATATATATACAGACGTCCCGGACATGAAAAGGGCATACTTTGAACGAACCATCTTTTCTCATTTTGTTCTACTCCAAACAAGCATTGTAGTTCCTTTAGATCTACTGTGTAATTAGTCATAGAAGAAAAAGAGATAAACACTGGTGAGACATTATATCAAGAAAAGAAAAGAGACATAGAGACTAAGTTGTTAGTATAAAACTACACCACTCGTTTTGTACTCAAGAAACATTGATCACTGAAAGATAACACCCTTGCAACCCAAGGGGACTGGACTAGGATTCACATTGAATCCGAACTAGTATAAAATTCTGGTGACTTTATTTCCTGTATTTTATTTCTGTATTTACTATTATCTTGTTCTTATTTCTACTAGACTAATATGCAAACTAGTCAATTACTTAAAAAAAAATTAAAAAAACAATTCACCCCTCCCTCTTATACTTTTACGGAATTTAACCAAACACCGTTATAATGAGAATAACAAAGACAATGCAAGTTGATAATAATGCTAATTAAAGCAGATAAAGCAGGCACAAATTTAATGTGGTTCAGTCAAGGTGACGTACATCCACAAGCGGAGAGAAGCAATTTCACTATACCAACAAGAGTACAAAATTAGAGTAAATACTCTAATTAGTTTCAAATACCCCAAAAGAATAATCTCACAAGATCACTCCAAAGAAAGGTTCACACAAGTGTTTCCCAACACCCACTCTCTTATAAAATACTCTATAATGTAAGGAGAAGAACAACAAGAGATTAAAGAAGCTCTTAAAAGCTTTTGGTGTGTAGAAGATGAACGAATGACCTTTCGTTTAATCGGCAAAAAGCCTTGACCTCCGAGCTGCAAAAGAAAAGATAAAATTTTTGTAAATGATATCTACCGCACATTGCAATACTTTTGCCCCAAGTTAAAATATTACCAACAAAATTTACTTGCAAATAGATTTATGCCTATGTGAGATGGACTTTACTGGCCAAAACATTGGCCATATTACACAATCCATGGGATTCAAACCTTTATAAATTAAAATCCCATGAACGATTCATGGGGTTCACAAACCCACGAATGTATCATGAAATTTAAACCTTTCAATCCACATTCAAGATTACGCTGTTGTGTATTTGACTTGTACACCCATTCAAGATTCATATGTGATATTGTGCATGCAATAGAGAGCAGACTCAACCAAGCAAGCTCTGATCAAAGACAAATTTTTTTTTTTGCTTCTTGTTGATCTGGATCATAATGACTACCCAACTAGTGAGAAAATCAGGAATTTTTTTTTTGCCCTACAGTAACAACAACTCAAACTTTAATTACTTCAAATGCATAGCAACAATATCGAGTAGAAACCAGAATATCTGATAGTGCAAACAGAAAAATTACCATCCATTTGATTCGCCAGAACATGTATGTGGTGAGGGATTTCAATTTTTCAAACTCCAGTATAGTATAATGAAGTTTTCATGTGAATTAATAAATGTTTGAAACTTCAATATATGTTATGCTGGAGTTGGAATTTCACATACAAGAAATTTCTCTAACGCCAACACAATATAGTGTGTTGGAACTTCACAAGTAAAACATATTTCATGTTTTAGGTAAAGTATTTTTGTCCAAATATTTTTCTCTGTTGAAGGAGTGGCTAAATGATATTAACTTTTTGAATATTATTAAAACTCTCATAGCACTATTTTTTTTTCCAAAAATTACAATTATTATGTTCAAGTGCCTACTTAGTTTTGTGTCTACTACAAAATGCTATGTTAGTTATATGAGCTTTTCTCATTAGAGATCATTAAAAAATAACACGAAAAATCTGTAAAAATAGAAGATCTTCAATTCTGCTATTTGCTCAAATTCTATCGATGTTTCAGATTTACGGTGCGTTTGGTAATATTTTTCGAAAAATATTTTCTAATTTTTTCATGTTTGGTTGGCTTACATGTTTTGAAAAATATTTTTTTCATTAGCTTACTTTTTTCCAATTGAAGGAAAATATTTTCCCTATCAAGAGAAGAGAAAATATTTTTCAAAGCTCTTTACAACCTTCCCTACCCTATTCCCCATTCCCACCAACCCCCACCAATCCATCTCCAAAACCACCCTACACCAACCCACATCCCTACCCTAGCCCCACCTTAAGATAGAAATGTTATTAAGATAGCTTTTTTTTTTTTCATGTTGTAGATGGAGTACTTCCTTTTTTATTTTAACAAAATAATATTTTCTTTTAATTATGTAGAAAAAATATTTTTTTTTTATTTCAACAAACACATGTACTTTCTTTACATATAGAAAAAGTTTCCCCATTCCCACCAACCCCCACCAACACACCCTCATCCCTCCCACACTCCCAAACCACCCTACTCAGCCCA
>MDKI01149875.1:0-28020 GCA_005239505.1 Nicotiana paniculata | reverse complement strand
TATACCGAGCCTTATAGGGCCGGACAACTATTTTACTTACTATATTGAGAGAGTTGAGTCAGTGACAGCTGGTAAGTATATCTTCAGATTACCTTTGACTCCCAGTTGCTTTTACTTATTATATTATCAGTTCAGTTTCAGCTTTCAGTATATTTTCTTACATACTCTGTACATTTTGTCGTATTGACGTCCCTTTTCTAGAGGCGCTGCATTTCATGCGTGCAGGTTCAGACAGACAAACGGGTAGACTTCCTCATTAGGTGTTGCCCGAGTTCAGCTTGATTGGTAAGCTCCATGCCTTCCGAAGTTGCCGGGTCTAGAGCTTTATGTACATCTTGTGTATATATGTATATATGTTATGAGTAGGTCAGGGAGCTGTTCCGATCACAGTATATCCACCAGTAGAGGCTTGTAGACATATCGTGTCAGTTAGTGCAGTATGTTGGGCTGGTAGGCCTTTTATGTATATTTTGTTGGTTTGTCAACTGTAGTAGTTACGACGGCTTTATCGGCCCAGCTTTATATTGATATTTAGTCAGCATTCACAGTTCTCTTATAATGCGGCCCATGGCCAAAGTATGACATCACGTGTTCAGAGTTCTTTAGTCGCAAATTGGTACGCAAGGTCAGGTGAGGCACCGGGTGCCGGTCCCTCCTCCGGGGCGTGACTACCCATCTCCAACATTCTTAAACCCAATGACCCACTTATAAATTTACAAGATATTCAAGAGTTCGAAGCCATTAGAGCCATGGGCGAGAATTATTCTACGCTGCTTCTTTTCATTCGTTGCTTATTCTTGTCTCTTCTTGCTCTATTATAGATAACTGAAGAATATTAGTTCTCACATGTCATGGAGTTTGGGAGCTATGGCGAGAAGAAAGAGAAAGAAATAAAAAAAATAGGACTAAGAAAATTAAGGGGGGAGGGGGGGGAGGGGGTTGGCGCCCCTGACGTGTAGCACTTTTAGTGGTCTTTCACTAATTAGATGCAATATTTGTAATACACGCGCTATGGTCGGATGGACGGAAGGGTTTAATATTGTACAAATGTATGAGTTGAAGTGCTTAAATAAAAAAGTTTTAAGTTTATACACCGACATGACAAATGAGTATAAATTTATATGGTTCGAAGGTCATTTTGCCTTATATATTCCCTTAGTCAAGAGATTTGGATCAGTAATTTTTTTTTATAGCACTGTTTTTCATGTTGCAGAAAATCGGATCGGATTCAAATAGCATTTTCTAGAATCCGAAATCCTAAATCCGATCCGAAATGACTAGAAATTCTTCGAGGAGGCAAGAGAGAGCACTCCTTAGGTTAAAATTAGTTGAGGTAGGTAATAAAGCTTCTGACATTTACCAATTACACATGGAAGTTGACAAATCAACAGACTGATCTTTAAAACTAGCTTGCTTTCTAATGTTTCAAGAGCCACACTTTCATTAGAAAAAGCAGACAAGTCTTATATTTGATCAAACTATGACCATTTGCAATGAATACTAAATAGACATTATCATAAGACTCACTCAACATCCATAATTACACAAAGCCTATTATCAATGGCTTTAGATGGAAGCAAAATTTACAAGTGGTAGGAAGGGAAACAATAAAAGGACAAGTTACTCTTTTGGTAGGGGGCATTAATGATTAGTAACACCCTCCTCTAAAGTAAATTAAATTCCAATCTGAAGATTTTACATAATAAGAAAAAACAACCAGTTTTAAGCCTTGGCTCCAAATATCTCCAGCATAGAAGAGAAAGTTCCATACACTGAGAAAACTACAGCCAATACAATAATTGCACCATCACAAGCCAAACCATGCCATCTTAACTCATCTTTGAACACAATCAAATGAAACAATGCAGGCAATACAAAGCCAAGAATAATGCACACACTGCTCCCAACAAGTGACAAGAAATCAGCAAAATTTGGTACCAACAATGCCACAAATGTCACTACTAAAACCACAATCCATCTTATCCAAAGACAATACCTGCCTTCACAAAATCTCCTTTCCATTACTTCATATACTGGATTCATCATAAGTGGAAATGAAAAGAATAAGTTTATGCAAAGTCCAATTTGAACTAAGCTGCTAAGCCAACCTTGTCCAAGATTTGTGGTAATTATATCCTTGGTCTCTTCACCAAAAGCAAAATAGCCTAATACTCCAAAAGCCCCATACATTAAAGATATTAAAGCCATTGACAAACCCAAGATTTTACCAAATTTTGCCTTATCTTTCATCTCACCTTCTAAAGGCAATATCATTCCAACACCTTCAAATGCATAAACAGCTACACCAAGACCATAGAAAAACACACTGAACCCACCAAAAGCTTCAAGAACATGACTACTTTTTAGATAAACCATCACATCTTCAACCATAACTACACCCATAGCTCCCAAATCAACAACATCAGCAAAAATACTCAAAGGAGCTAAAAGGGTAAGACTAGGAATTGAATTCAACCCCAACTGAAATGGAAAACAGCTCCAAATATACACTGTTTTAGGTGGAAATCCCAAGATTTTAGGACTTGGATTTGATTTGGAGTAATTAAAACAGTATGCTAAAGTATTAGCTATGAAAATCATGTAACTGATACAAAAACCAGCTTGTGATAACACAATCATAGCATCTACAGCAAACCTACCAACAGGTCCACAAACAGCAAATCCCAAATCACCAAAAGATGATATTTCTGAAGTTTTAAGATGGGATTCAATCTTTCTTCTTGAAAATACAAGAAGCATCATACAATGGTAAGTTAAAGCGGCTACTGAAAATAGCATAATAGCACCCATTATCCATCCTGTTCTTTTAAAAGTATAAGGAAGGCCAAGAACTCCTGCTCCAACTATAGCTATAAATACATTAGCAAAAGTTTTGGATGGTGAAGAAAGGTGTTGATTTTTGGCTAAAAGGGGTGTATCTTCTCTTGGGATTTGTAAAACATGAGAGGATGAACTTGCTTCATTATTTTTCTTAAACACCATTTTGGTAAAATCTTAAATTTTTAATCAAGAATCACAATACAAGTGCAAAAACCAGATAAAGATCAAAACTTTGTTTCAAGATCACCTCAAATTTGAGTGAAAATAGTGAATATGTGTTTTTTTGAAAGGGGGAAAAAGTTTTGAACTTTGCTTATGGTTTTGCCTCTGCTAAAAATCAAGAAGCTAAAACAAGTGCAAAAACAGGTAAAGATCAAAACTTTATTTCAAGATTACCTAGTGAATACTGTGTGCTTTTTGAGGAAGCAGAAAGGAATTGACTTGAAAATGGAAAAAAAAGTTTAGAACTTTGCTTATGGTTTTTGATTCTGCAAAATTAATCAAGAATCTCAATAAAAGTGCAAAAATCAGATAAAGATCAAAACTCTATTTCAAGATTACCTCAATTTAGAGTGAAAACAGTGAATAGTATGTGTCTCTTGAAAAGGGGAAAAAGTTTTGAACTTGCTTATGATTCTTGCCTCTGCTAAATTAATCAAGAATCTCAATTCAAGGGCAAAAACCAGAGAAAAATCAAAACTTTAATATCAAAATTGGAATCAAATTCTGAATAGTATGTGTTTTTTGGAAAGGAGAAAAAGCTTTGAATTTTGCTTCTGCTAGATTCAGGAGTTGTTAAACTTATAAATGGCTTTTGGGGGTTGCAGAGCTGTAGGCTGTCTTATCAATAAGAGTAAGTTGAAGGGAAATTACAAAAAGGACAAAACATGAAAGTGACAATTAAGCAATATTTATTTTATTTATATATATTTGAATAATATGAAAGTTTATAGTTTGTACACGTCTCTTTTTTGAAAAATTTGTATTTGTTTTTGTTTGCAAAAAGAAGTATTCAAGTAAATAACAATCGTAGACGTGTCCATTTGTTAATTAAGAAAAAAATCTGTTTGCAAAAAGAAGTCATTCTCTTTTTCTTTTTCTTTTTATCTTTGTTTTCTAGTTGAAAAGGACAGAATGATACATTAACGATTCTTTTGATACATTATACAACTTCTCAATAGTTTATGCATATGTATCCACCTGTTATTTGATAGGATGTCCTAGTGATAATATAATAATATATTTGTTTACTTTGTTGTAATTTTTTCTTTGATCATATTTTTACTTTATATATGACTAATATTTGTATTAAGTATACATCATATTCAGTATTACTTTTATACATAACAAATCATGAAAATAATATTACAATGGTTTAAATACATGGATAAACATATATAATAACTGACGTTTAATATACGAGAGAAATTGAAAAATAATCAGATTGACAAGTAATTGAAAAATCGTCACAATTTCAAAAATAATCGAAATTTAGCCACTTTTTATGTAAAGATAAATCTTAACGAAAACTTTGTTTAAAATCCGAAAACATTCCTGCATAATATACTGGAATTCCAATGTATTATACTAGAGTTCCAGTATCATATACTTGACTTCCAATATAATATGCTGGAAGTTCATACGCATGTGCTCCAATATCCAGTATATTATGCCGGAACTTTCCCCGTTGCAACAAAATAATGACTATTTTTCAGTAACTTTGCAAATGCTGGCTATTTTTCAATTATCAGTCTGAAAACTGGTTAACCCGTGCTATTTTTACTTAATATTCCAAACCAAACGATCCATAAGACATAACCAACATAAATAATTCCAACACAATTAGTTCCAATATTATAAATCACAATATTATTAATACACCCTATTTAGTATTATTTGTGTACATTTTAATGGCTTTACAAACTGTTGGCTGTCTACCATTTATCAATTGAAAATATACCATGACTTTTTCTACCTCTTCGCATTATGGGAAATTAACAAAAAGGGATTTTCCAGTTAAGTCATGATTGTAATTAGAAGATTAATGAAAAATATCTTAAAGGGTAGAAATTCTATGGTAGGATAGGAGTAAAGAAAATAGATTGAATTTTACCGATAGAAAAAATTATATCGACCAAAGTTTTGATTAATTCATTGTGTATACATAAATTATACTTTTTCAATCGTCCCAATCATATCTATTGCTTTTTAATTTGTCTCGAACAACTTTTGACAATTTTATTCTAGTGTTATTATAATTCTCACTTGTTACCTAAAACTACCTACCTTGATATATAAAATAAAAGAAAGAAAATTTGCACTTCTTCTATTAAGAAATAATGATTATAGAAGCGCCATAAAACTTTCAAATAATACCTACTTTTAATATTCCATTTTTATCAATTTTTGTTGGTGCATTATACTTTATTCATTAAGGTATATTATTATCACCAAATATTGTGGTGGAATGGTAAATATATCTTTATTTTTTAATCAGGATGTCAAATCCAAACTTTGCGAATAAAATCGACTTTGATAGGGAGTGGTTTATCCCCAAGATAAAATTATTCGTCACAAATTTGAATTAATCAGCTCTCAAATTGGATACCAAAAACCAGACGAGAAATAAAGAAAGGCACATCATCTGAAAGCAGTAATAATTTAAGAGACCTCAATGACATCCGTATTTATTCATTTTCTATACGAAAATAAAACTTTGCCTAATTATTCTCTATGATTACAGACGTATACGACAAACTATGTACACATGAAAAAAAAATTGTATAAAAATCGGTTCAACAGGGTTGGGTATAAGGGTGGGCCTCACTTCGGATTGGCCATGTGATGTTTGGCTTAAGTAGGCATAGTTTGATGTATATTGTCTCGTATTTTGTTCATGTCTCGTAGATTTGAGATGTATACTATAATAATTTATGCTAATTTGTGGTATTTCTATGTGTGAGAATCATTTTGATGCAATTTGGAACGAAAGTGCGCGAATTGAAACGAAAATCGAACGAAAAGGAAAAAGTGCGAATTTGAGTGCCACAGGCAGCGTGGGGCGCTACCTGTGGCACACAAAATAGAATGTTGAAAAGTTGAGGGCCAGGACCAGCGCCCCATGCTGCCCTGAACGCTCAAAACGCAAACATGTCCTATTTCGACCGGGACTCGGTTATTTCGACCCTAAGACGCCCTCAAATCATATAAATGCCAACCTAAACCTAATTTGGAGGAGATCTAACATACTTTGAAGGAGAGACGTGGAGGAACACACACCACGCTTGGAGGAGGCTTCTAACTAGTTTTTTCTTCTCTTCTCTTCTTTTAATCTCATAGTTTATTGGTTCTAGAGTTGTTGGGTGCTACATGAACGTTGTAGTTTGAAGCTTGAATTGTTCTTATTATTTTATCATATTGGTTTATCTATTTAATGTTGCGCTTAATTATTTGATTGTTTGATCATCAATTGAATATTATCTATGAATCTAGGATTGAACTGGGGAGAGGGAATCCTATATTGCATATAATATTGAGTAGAGAAAGATCTTAACTCTGAGTGGGCGGCAGATTTGAAGTTAGATAGGAATATACCTAATCGCCTTACTTGGTTACTATACAAAAATTATTAATGCGTTCTTGTTAATTCTAATTCCATAGGAATATAGGCGTTAATTTAGCTTGAATAGGCGAGTAGTACTTTGGGAGAAGGCTACGAGCAATATTAACTCTGTCAACCAATAAACCAGATAAATTAATTAGACAATTTACTTGAAAAATTCAACGGGATTGTTAGTTAACCCATAGCTCTAGAATATTCACTCCCATTGAATTCGTCTTTCAGCTTGTCGTTGTTTCCTTTAATTTCATAGTTTACTATTCTAGATTAGCTTTAGTTAAATATTCATACTTTAGAAAATCGCTTGAACAGATTAATTCTTTGGGTTTAATTTAGTTGATAGTTAATCACAAGTCCCTGTGTGTACGATATCTGGACTTACAATCCTATATTACTTGTCGACCACACATATTTGCGTGTGCGTTTGGGAGCAACAAGTTTTTGGCACCGTTGCCAGGGACTTAAAAATTAACTATTCTACTAGATTAGATTTTTACTTTTTGTCTATTCCTGTTTTATTTTTATTTATTTTTTAAAATTTAATATTTTATTATCTTTGTTGACATGGCATCTTGGAATGAGAATTGGTTGAATATTAGTTATTCTTATTGTGGCGATCCTTGTCCATATTGTGAAGGACCACACTTGTGGAAAAATTGTGCATCTCAATCTGATGTTGGAAACTTTTGTAATGTATGTGGTTGTCAAGGTGACAATTGGGATGGTTGTCCTAATTCTTATTATCACTCTTAGAGCTCTAATTATAATGTCTCTAAGAATATTTATGAGTTTGATAAGAGCAATAAAGTGGAGGTTATGGAATGTGATGCACGTATAATGGACATAATGACGCAAGTAACCGAGCAACAAGATAAAAATCAAAAGGCTATTATGGACATGATAAGGCAAGTAACCGAACAACAAGTTCTTGACGCCTTAGTGATCAAAAGACTCCTGGCTAGAATGGATGAATTAATGGACAATTTTCAAGAAGAACCTCAACTCGACGAAGAGAGCGAGTTCCCACAAGAAGATTACTTTGAAGAAGCAGATATCTTGAGCCAATCTTGGTTAGAAGAACAAGCTCAACAAGTAAAATTTCCATGGGATTCTACGTAATGGTTTGTCAAATATGGAAGAACAGCTGATAGACGAAAGAACTGAGTTTAGACAAGAGATAGACCAATTTGGCTCAGATATCCATGACATGCAGGCTCAATTGAATAAAAAGTTTAAGGCGTCTGATGTCCAACAATCAATTGTTGTAGATACTGGCCAACTTGTGGAGCGGAAAGAGGAATTCCAACTATTCGGCCAAATTATTAATGATGCCAAGGTTGATAAAGTGTGCAAAACTGAGGATGTCAAAAGTGAAGTGATTCTAGAGTTGGAGCGCATTGGACCTCATTCTAACCATTTTTCAACGTTGTTCTTGGTTGGTGACACGAGAATTGATCCATTTGAGCATATGGAGGAGTCAATGGATGAGGAACAAAGTGTATATATTCTGAAATTTGTGATGCCAAGGAGACAAAACGACATCCCTCACTTAAAGACCAAGAAGTGCAAGATGCGATACTTATTTCTTGGTTCCTTTAATTTTACACCACCGCCTCAGGAACGTGACAGAAAATTGATACAAAATTGGGGGCACAATTCATATCCTCAAATTAGAAGAAAAAGTGGTGAAAATGATGGCGTCGTGCCGCGACGTTAAATCAAGCGCTTGTTGGGAGGCAACCAAATTCTATTTTTTTCTTTATTTTTTTGTAGTATTATTTTCGTGTTTTGTAAGAGTAGGGGCAGGAAGTCAAAGCCAATAGGCACATGCAAAAACAAGCAGGTGGTTGAAACTAAGTGTGAGGTACCCGCACAAAGAAGTATACCTGGAAGAAGTCTGAGTATCCCGTGAGCTGCTATTGACCTACCAGAGAGTCTCTTTTACCTTCTTGTTATTTATAGTGTTCATTCATGGAATTGCACAATTTTAAGTGTGGGGTGGAGGAGATTATCTGGGTGATTTTTTGTGCTATATTAGATTAGTTGTAGTAGAGTGTAGTAGTTTTTGTAAAAAAAACAAAAAAGTAAGAAAATTGGACTTCTTCTACGATGGATCTCATTCGACAGGTTTCTTGAGGGATTTAAGTCTAAAGAAAAAAAAAACAAAGAGATTTTCTTTTGTTAGGTAGTGTAATAATCCCCCCATGGTTTTTCTTTTTGCCGCGGTTCTTTTCCAAGGGTTTCATTTGAACCGGGTGTAGTTAGTTGTATTTTTTTTAGGACTACGTAGGAGCCAATGTGCTATGATTGGAATTTGAGCAATATCTCTTGACTTTATTATGACTTGAGGATAGTGAGTAATTTGATTGTGACGCTTAGGCTCAACTTTTGATTCTTGTATAAGTACCTTAAATTGCATGATCTTAACTTTGCTTAACTACTTTGACTAGAGTGTCTTGATGATTCCAATCCTGAGTAAGTTATGTGCCATATGTGTGTGAGGTTTGTGTGTCATTCTGTACATTGCATTTGATGTCTAGAACTTGCCCCATGTGTTTGTAAAGCGAAATAGTAGTTTTGTTCAGTCTTGGAAGTGATATAGGCGTTTCTTTGTTGAACTAGTTGTATAATTTACCCGCCTTATTGTTATGTATCGTAGTTAACCCCTTTGATCCTGTAATCTTATTTCTTTGGCAACCACATTACAAGCCTTATCCATTTGTTTGAATTAACCATCTATTTGAACCCTTTTTACCTCTCATGAGCACTTGAATTGTAATGAACTTTGAAAAGGTTAAAGTGTGGGGTGCTGGTTTGCCTTTTGAGTGGAACTAATGAAATAAGGAGAAATGTGCACTGTATTGAAAAAGTAAAATCCACTTGAATTGAAAAAAAAAGTAGTTGTATTGTGTGAAAAATATTTCTTGATAGTGCTGACTCTTGATGTAATTGTTCTTAAAGAAGTATGGAGTTAATATACATTAATGTGAAGGTGGAGTTATGGTTTGACATAAACATGGGGTTAAATGTTAAAGTGTATGTATTAAAGTTCTTAGGGAGGTGTAGTCATTCTTATATCCAAATGTATCCTACCCGTCCTGCATCCTACATTACAATCAAATAAAGTCCTAATTCATCCTTGACTGAATGAGCTCGATTAGTAGAGTAGTGCACTACGGGCAATCCCATGGTTCATCTTTTCTGGCATATGAATGTTGTTTTTGAGAGTGAGTGAATTCTTTTTATATTGAGTTCCTCATTATTCTTGAATTTTATGTGTGTGGAACTAATCTCTTTTGTTATGTGAGGGCACGTGATTCATGAAGGAAATGTAATGTCGTTGATCTCTATGTTAGAGTAAGTAAGCAGGTTGTGAAAATGCCTGGTGCTTGTGAGTCAAATCTTGATGTGAGGATGTTACACTATTGTTCTTATTCTATTTTAAATATTCTTGGTATGATGAGTTATGAGAGTTGTTTAAAAACGGCGTGTTGTTGTAAAGTGTAGAAAGTTGCTCGAGGACGAGCAAGAGTCTGAGTGTGGGGTGTTGATGTTTGGCTTAATGTATGCATATTTTGATGTATATTGCCTCATATTTTGATAATGTCTCGTAGATTTGAGATGTATATTATAATAATTTGTGGTATTTCTATGTGTAGGAATCATTTTGATATAATTTAGTACGAAAGTGCAAATTGGAGCGAAAATCGGACGAAAAGGCAAAAGTGCGAATTTGAGGTCCACATGCAGCGTGGGGCGCTACCTGTGGCGCATAAAACTGAATGTTGAAAAGTTGAGGGCCAGCGCCCTACGCTGCCCTGGACGCTCAAAACGCAAACATGTCCTATTTCGACCGGGACTTGGTTATTTCAACCCTAAGACGCCTCCAACTCATATAAAAGCCAACATAAACCTAATTTGGAGGAGATCTAACACACTTTGAAGGAGAATTGAAGTGGAGGAACACACACCACGCTTGTAGGAGGCTTCTAACTAGTTTATTTTCTCTTCTCTTCTTTTAATCTCATCGTTTATTAGTTCTAGAGTTGTTGGGTGCTACATGAACATTGTAGTTTGAAGCTCGAATTGTTCTTATTATTTTATCATATTGGTTTATTTATTTAATCTTGCGCTTAATTATTTGATTGCTTGATCATCAATTGAATACTATCTACGAATCTAGGATTGAACTCGGGAGAGGGAATTCATTGCATATAAGATTGAGTAGAGAAAGATCTTAACTCTGAGTGGGCGACGGATTTGAGGTTAGGATAGGAATATACCTAATTGCCTTGCTTGGTTACTATACAAAATTTATTAATGAGTTCTTGTTAATTCTAATTCCATAGGAATATAGGCATTAGATTAGCTTGAATAGGCAAGTAGTACTTCGGGAGAAGGCTACGAGCAATATTAACCCTGTCAACCTATAAACCAGATAAATTAATTAGACGATTTACGTGAAAAACTCAACGGGATTGTTAGCTAATCCATAGCTCTAGAATATTCACTTCCATTGAATCCGTCTTTCAGCTTGTCGTTGTTTCCTTTAAATTCATAGTTTATTATTCTAGATAGTTTTAGTTAAATATTCATACTTTAGAAAATCTCTTGAATAGATTAATTGTTTGGATTTAATTTAGTTGATAGTTAATCACAAGTCCTTGTGGGTACGATATCTGGACTTACAATCCTATATTACTTGTCGACCTCGTATACTTGCGTGTGCGTTTGGGAGCAACAACATGAGAATTTCGGTTTGGATTTCAATTTTCGGATTGAAGAAATGACAATCTAAATTCAATCTAAATAAGTTCGGATTGGATAGAATTTTTTAAGTTCGATTTTGGATTAATCGGTTCCGATATTATGGATTTTCGATTTTGAGCGTATAAGTTGAGATGTTTCTACTTTTTTCAAAAATGAATATACAATGAAATATTCATGTTAAACTGCCTGAAAAGTTCCTCATTCTTGCCGCAGTCATCCAAATAAAGTGTTAAAGTAATGAAATTATTTAAATAAAAAAAAACATAAATATTAATACGGTCTATAAGAAGTAGAAATAGCAAAATCATGTCCAAATAAAAAGTGTTCTGACAATAATTTAGTAATTAATATTGAATATATGAGGTAATATCTAATATGTAGGATATCAAACTTATTACTATTGGCGTATGGATAATGGACTAGTATAAAGTATAAAAAGATTTTGGAGTACCAAATTCAATATCCAATCTGAAATCCAAACTTTTTTTAAAATTAAATCTAAAATCCAATCAATAATCCGAAAATTCAAACCAAAAATCCAAAAAAATTGGATTTCAAATTTGCCAAAACTTTCTCCACCCCCATTTGGATCGAATAATTCAGTCGATATTAAAATATCTTAACACCCCTGGTTGGGATTCCTCCAACATTTCAATTTTGATTATATCAATATTAAAACCATTTATATCCTAAATAGGTTGCCTCACTCCACTAAAAAAGGATTTTAAGGGAACGCGACATATTCAACCTAATACCTACCATATTATTTGCCCACAAGTTAATCTAATCTTGTCTCTTAAATTAATGGTGAAAAAGTGCACTTTGCATGTTGAACTATCAATCGTGTAACAATTTTTTTTATAGAATAAAAACAAAGTGAAGTATTCATAAATTTGTTTATTTGAATAAATAAATAAATTTGGTGCAATTGGCAAAATAAGCCGTTTATGATCCGATTAATAGGGTTGGGTTCATTTTGGTAGAAATCACGTCATGTAATCGTTTTAAAGGGTTGCTATTTAAGAATTAGTCAATATACTTTGAATCTCAGTTTTTTTCCGGAACACACATATTTTGAATTGTCCTGAAATTAAGACTTTCAGTTCAAATTTTCAAAATAAAAATAAGTAATAACTAATCCCTAAATAACAGCTCTAAGAATAATTGTCTTCCCTCTCAATGTAGTTGAAGTTACGTATTACTAAATTTGAAGAATTAATCCAAATAGCAGCCCACCTAACTTCAACTATAAATTTTTTGTCATACTTGTTCTAAATAAATACACTTTATCTCTAGTCTTCTCCTTTGTGTACTCAAACATCTCAAGTGGCCCTAATATTCCCAAAATTGCACTCTAGAAAATTTTAAGATATGATAAGAGCCCGTTTGGTCATGAAAATTTTGTCACTTTTTTTTTCGAAATTTTTTCACTACTTGAAATTTGTGTTTGGCCATAAAATTTTCAATTTTCACTTAAAGGTGAATTTTAGAATTTTTCGAATTTTAGAATTTAAATCACTCACAAAAATTCAAAAATAACCCAAAATTATATTCATGTACAACTATAACTCTAATTTTCATATACTATTTTCACTTAATTTTTTTTTTAATTTTTTTCCGAAATTTTATAATTCTTATGTCCAAACGCCCACTTAGTATTCATCAATTTTGGTACAGCTAATTAGCTAACCCAAATTGAACTTGGGACATGAACCTATGTTTATTTTTAGGCTGAATACATACGGAGACACTTAAAGTTGATACGATCTTTCATTTAGACATTTGAACTCAAGGGTGTTCCTATTGAGCACTTATACTACCCGAAACTTATTCCAATTGAACACTTTTTGCTGAGTTGGCACATAAAGTGAATTTCAATCGACATAGGCGCGTGAAGACCCCCAAAAACAGTATTTTTATTTTCTTTTTCTTTTTCTTTTTTATTTCCTTCTTCTTCTCCCTAAAAAACAAAACAGATCTGGAAATTGGATTTTTGCACTGATTTTGCACTGATTTCGATTTGAATTGTTGTGTCTAAACTTGATTTACATCCCGTTTTATTCGTCATCGATTTGAATTTTGCACTGATTCGATTGAACCAGAGTGTAAATCGGGGTGTAAATCGTGTGTAATGTTACGGGCTGTTATTCGATTTGAATTTTGCACTGATTTATGTGTCTGAACTCTGTATCGTGGGGAATTGAAAACGAATAAAATTTGAAAACGAATAAAATCTGAACCAGTCTACTGTTGCACTGATTTTGCTTCCAAAATTTGAAAACCACCATTAATGGGTCGTTAAAAAGCTTGAAATGTTTAAAATGGGTATGATTTGATTGAAGTTTGGGAAATTAATATTAGGGTTGTGTTCGGGTCGTCGTGGGGAATCTTTAGCTGAAGTTATAACAAAGTTTGAGGAGTTTCTCTTAAAAATTTGGATTAAAATCATGCTTGGAACAAAAACACACATGAAAATAGTGAAGAATACCAAGACCACTTATTTATTTTATTTATTAAATAGATTTAACATAGTTTTTCCTTTTTTTTAACTCAAAATAATATAAGTCATTTTTTTATTCGTCATTCGCCACATTAGCAGCGAGTGCATTACATAAACTTTGTAAGTTTGACTGATTGTCAAAAAAGTGTTCAATTGAAATAAATTTTGGGTAATATAAATATTCAATAGGAACACACTTAAGTTCATGTATCTAAATGAAAAATCGTGTCAACTTTAAATGTTTCCGTATGTATTCATCCTTATTTTATGACAATGACACGAAGAAAACTTTAGCAACCTATAAGCATAAAGATGTCGTGTTTTGTGTTTTTTATTAGGTCGGTGAGGTTATTGATTCCTAGTTCGTACCATGTTTTCAGAAAGTTTGACTATTTTTTGGTACGAAAAGTATCTCCAAATGAAAGAAAGAAACGTGTCAATGTGACACCTTCATTACTTATCAATTGTTTAATTTTGGAAATTAATTGGTTGAAACTTGGTATTTTTTCTATGTCGACCAAATTTTCGTTCGACCAAAATCTCCTTGTAAAATATCCGGATTAAAAATTATGTGGTTTTCGATTCAAATTTCAACCAAAATAAAACATTTAGCAATTTTTTCCCATATATAAAAAATCTTGATGGATAAAATTACTTAATACTTCTTAAAATATATATAAGCTAATCCGAACATCACAATTATTAAAAAACATAATGGAATCCTTACTTAGTTAATTATCATGTGTCTCGAGTGGAGCAGTCGAAGCCACATGGTCACAAGAGTGATCAATTTGATCACCCTTCGTCGAAACATTGTACTGCGTATATAAGTAAAATATTACGTTTTAGAAGTATATAACACACATTGAACACTCTTTGATAAATTTTTTTTTTCCACTTCTTTCAAGTTTGTATACCTTTAAAAAAAATTCAATTTCGCCACTGGTGGGAAAGAGTTGGCTACTTACACGGCAAATGTTGTTGCCTTCTACCCTAAACCTTTTCTTTTGTTGATAAAGATGCATAATGATTATGGGGCCATGAATGGTAATGAGAAATGATATCTTTTTCTAGCATGTGAAAAAGAACATCACAATAATATTTGGAAGTCCCCTCCATTACAGAATTCAACAACAGATGGACTAATAAAAAATAAGAAGTCTCTATCTATGATGTAGTAGTACCCCACGAACTTTTATCTCCCAAATACATATCACGTATATTCGGGGTTTATACCTTCAACACCAAGTTTAGAAGTGTTACTTACTTTGAACAAGCCAAATTCAATATCGAGCAAGCCAAACGATGCTCTAAAGATGCCATCACGTGCGTACTGACCTCCGACTCGAAACTAGCCAAAAGCAATTCAAATACATCAAATAATGCCAAAGGAAACAAACTCAATCGATAAAGGTCGAATCTTTAATCAAAATTTCAAAATCGATCAAAAAGTCAACCCGGAGCTCGCGTCTCAAAACCCGACAAAACTCACATAAATCTAATAACCCATTTAATTTCGAGTCGAACCATACTAGTTTCATCCAACTCCGAATTGATGCTCAAAACTCAAAAATTCACTCTATGAAACTTTGGACAAAAACTCCCAATTTTCTCTTTAAAATTCACAGTACAATTACCAAAAATGAATATAGATTCACGAAATATAACCAAAATCGAGTAAAGAACACTTACCTCAATTATATCGCTCAAATCTCCTAAAACATTGCTCAAATCCGAGTTCCCCAACTCAAAATATGACCAAATGAACAAATCCTCGATATTAAATATTTTTTCACCCAGCTGTTCTGCCTCATTGTGTACCAAATGATTCTGAAACTTGCTTTTGATACCTCTAATGAATTCCTTATAAAATTTCAGTGAAGTTAGGCTTTTGAATCAACCAATTTGGCCTTAAAATGAGGGAAATATGATGTTTTGAAGTTTTAAATGATGTTTGAAAATTTAAGGGACAAGAAAAATGACATTTTCGTAATTATTTTACACCACAAAATCAGCAATGAAAGAATTTTCATTTTAGCACCCAAAACTCATTCGGAACCTCCCGGACACAAACTATATATGCGTTTCAATCATAAAACACGCTACGAACCTTCTCGCACACTTAAAACACCAAAAAGAGGTCATCTTGACCCAACATTGACCATGGTCAAATTCCAAATCCTTAACTTAACTAGTTTCTCAATCAATGATCCAAAATATACTCGAGCCCCTCGTGACCCTATTCAATCATACCAACAAGTATTAAAACACATACAAATTTATTAGAAGTTTTGAATCACATCAAACAACATAAAAACCACGAATCGCACCTAAATCAAACTTAATAAACTTTCAACTTCCAAAACTCGTGCCGACCATATCAAATCAACTCGGAATGACCTCAAATTTTGCACACAAGTTTCAAATGACATAACGAAGCTATTCCATCTCCGGAACCAAATTCGAACCCGATATCACCAAAGTTAACTTCCGGTCAAACTTATGAACATTCCAAATTGCTAACTTTCGCCAATTAACGCTAGACCTTTAAGAAACATCCAAATGCAATTTCGGGCGTTCGCCCAAGTCCAAAATCACCATCCGGACGTAACGAAACAACCAAAACTCCGATCTGGGGTCAAATACACAAAATTCAAATTTGATCAACTCTTCCAACTTAAAGCTTCAATCATGAAGTTCATTCTTCCAAATCGATTCCGAACAACCTGAAAACCAAAATCAACGGTTCTCACAAGTCATAATACATCATGTGGAGATACTCGTGCCCTCAAACTAACGAGCAAAGTGAAAAGCCTCAAAACGACCGGTCAGATTGTTACATTCTCCCTCACTTAAACATAGGTTCGTCCTAGAACGTGTCAAGAGTCGTTCCAAGGCCATCAAACCGCCATGTAACCTTACCATGCACATACCCTAGGGTGGTCCCACGTCAGCCTAGTCCATATAATCCTGACAACACAACATAATTGGAGAGCATTACTCCAACCTTAGATTGTAAACCTTAGAATCCAATTTCCACATGCAGAACTCCTTACAATACCTGAATCTCGCATCTACACACTATATAAGTTTGAACAAGTTGTATCGAGCCATAACCATAACCCAAGATGTAATCACATGATGTACCACATAAATCAGATGCTTATGGCAATAATTTTTTGACCACAACAGCTGCTCAAAACACACCTAATACCGGTAATGAACCTCATATCGAACAAAACCTCATTCTAAAACCTTCGTACACTGCCAATGGTGAAAGAAACAAGAAGAAACTAATAACCACTCATCAGATTAACAAGTCATGGAGCTTCCTCTCCTTAAACAAGAACTATAGCCAATTTCTAAGCCAATCAATGACATCATCCTTTCAAATATACCTCAGTCAAATCAGATAACACCCATTCTAGGCCCGATGACCTCTTCATATCAAATACAAGCTACTCTACTGACATGCCACACCAACACTACCTGGGGCCACAAATCGTGCAATCTGTGCACCAATACGCAATAATTTAAGTGTACTAAAACATAGAAAATGACTCAAATGAGAGAACCGTCTCACAAGCTCAACAAGTACCGCCACAATGAAATGCTAAGGACCCATCACACACCGTAGAAACATACATGAATCTAACACTAAGGATCATATCTTAACTTAACCCCCCGCTGCAATGCGTGACCCCATCCAAACACTGGTCCATATGAAATACCTCAGCCACCATGCTCAAAATAAATAACCATGCACAATTCGATATCAAGTACCCAAAGTGCATGACCATAATCACGGAGAGACAAATAACACAACACCACAATCTGGAAAGAACATAAGCTATGCATAATCAATGATTCGACACCCTAATACCCATCTCGCTCAAACTTCGCCATAAGTCCCAAATAGAATCGCACCATGTGTGTATATAAACAACGAATCACAACCCCTCGTGGCATAGAAGGGTAACTCATAGAACATATCAGAACATGAATAAGATCAGCTCTAACCGAATGGCACTCCCTCAACAATAGTAGTACGGAGTCAACCAATCCAACCCGATGTAAAATACACATCCTCATTGGGCCTACCAATAGGCCCCAAATCAACTCTGGTCACCCACAAATAGATACATAACCCTCCAAAAGTCCACATAAACTGAATCATAACACATACTATCATCTGGCTAGCTTTGGCCACAACTTCACAGTCCATAACCACGAAACAATCTTTTGAGAACTCCCAGTCTTCAAATTCATGGAACACACGAATCACCATATCTGATCCCAACTCAACCGCTCGAATGACTAACACATATCTCATACATAATCATCCCCTCGAGAAATACTTCTATAATTCTTTCATGCCACATAGAAAAATCTGAACATCAGTAGTCAATCATCCAGGCGAGTACCGCAATACCCATGAAGCATTCGTAAGTCAAAACTCACTGCGCCTTCAAAATATACACTTTCCTCAGGCAATACCAAGTGGTAATAACACTCATCTAGACATCTGAAACTGTCCATGTTATCTTAGAATTCATGACATTCCCTTCAAAACTGAACCATGACCTTGCACATGCAAATCTTAATCCTACACAACACACCGCATCTATCATGCCATTATATGAAAAGTACGAGAATCTCATAATAAATCTCTGAGTCACCAGAAGAACACATACCCAATCAGCTAGAAACCTTCTGTTTGATCCCATCCAGGAGAAAATCACAATACTCAACATGCTCGTCACGACAGTAGGAAAAATCTATCTCAAACTGTGGTAGAAATAATTGAAAACTCTTCGAAACCCATTAACACGTAATCAAGCCATCAAAATTGAACCTCTCTAACTCAACCAAGCCACACAGGTCACCCAACCCTAGAGTATTGCCACCAATCACATGTAGAGACTCACCACATCGTAAGAATCAAAAGGACCGAACATACCATTACCATACTGATCGAACCTACTGCCAAGTTGTCCTGTTTCCTCCGAGTTTCTTCTGAATTGCCTTCAAGTTAATATTCCTCCTTGCTAAAACACCACAATCCTTAACCAAAACTCACCCCACGAATCCTAGCATAGAACCACACCACCTTAAGGCCCATAAGCCGCTGAATTCCCTCTTAAATACCCCAAAAGTATCACAACCGGGATACCCATTCTGAAGAGACCTTCTGTGTACCTAAAGCCGTTAACTTCACCTTCCTGATACCTAAATTAAGAATCCATAATGACACAGAAATATTGTAAGTCCCGACTCCATCCAATGCGAATCTCAGATCTTAACCATATACAAATCCTGAAAATTCTCAATTGCCGCATATAATCTTGAATCCATTAGAACCTCCTCGAGATTCATCTACTTTGCTCAAATCTCAATTGCATCACCCAAACAAGAAGAACGACTTGTGCCCCATTAGCACGATGACACCCTAAGAAGTAACCCCACCTTAACGCAACCAAGCAAATTCCTACTCCATGCGCACTACATCCATCATGAATAGCAACCCAAATCATTCCATGATTTCCATATACCCATAAAGTGTAATATACCCCATATCCAGAAATTTCCTTACTAGAGTCATCCTTGATCAAACCGAAACCAATACAACACATAACCGTGCAAACAACACGTCGATAGCAGAATCCCCCACTTGGCTCAAAGCCATGGAATAAAATATCCGATAACTTACAATAACCATACCCCATTACTTCCATAATACCGCAGCAGGATTCAACTAAATCCTTCATAAGCTCATGTAACACAAACCATCTAATACCTCAAATTATTTGCTGATCTCACATCCATCCTCGTGACGGTCAGGTCAATTATTACAGCCCATCCAAACTCAAATCTCACAAATATAACCCACTGGTAGAAAAGAAAGCCTTCACACAACATCATAAAAATCACACATCCGTAGATTGCCTCGTAGGTTATAACCCACCTTCTTAGCCTCAAACTGACATCTCTTTATACCCTTTCACTGACATAACTACTACGCAATCACTTAATCTTTATGAGTCTGAACCTATCGACAAGCCCATGAGAATCTAATTCATTCCACAGTTAAACAACATGAAATATCCTCCAAGACACTCATAACTCGAGACTATACATCACATCAAGACAGAAATCAAGCCCAATAGTCCTTTTTACATATCAATCAAACTCTTCTCGTCACATTCAATCCATATGAACATATCTCGAAGTCACATCATACTCATCATATAGCCATCCAACCACTTATGGAGGCATAAATTCCACTAATAGGGACATTACCAGACTTATAAGTCCAAAAGAACGTGCTCACATAATTGAAATCCTTGTGCTCAAGCTACAGCCAAAACCCGGCCTCAAGTCCTCCAAACTGGCCCATCATTACCACACAGGAATCACATCTCGCACCTCATCCATGGAAATCACAATCCATCGATGCACAACTGATACTGAGCGCTCACATGTGCATACAAAAACGTGGAAGGAATTCATAGAGTTATGCTTCAAGCTGAATCAATACAACATGATAAGGAAAAAAGATGGGAAGTTTATCCTAAATGCCTTGTAGCCTCTCGAAGATAGGTATGGACGTCATCATACCGATCTGCAAGACTGATGGTAGGCTATAATTGCATATTTTGTCCATTAATTGCACTGCTAATTCACTACACTTTATTAGTGTTTGAACTTTAAATGGTATTAATTTTCACTGAATACGTGTTTTATGCTTCACAAGATTCCGAGTTACAATGAGGTTATGGAGCTAATTCAAGCTATTATGGAGCTTTGAAGTCTGAGTAAAAGTCCATGGAGTAAGTTAGGATCGTGTTCTAGGATCAACGAGAATAGTGCTCTCAATAAGAGAAACAAAGAATTGCGCAAGAAACCACCCAGGTGCGCGATCGCGCACATGATAAGCAGAACATTGTCCAAAGTGCGCAGCCATATGCGCGATCACTTGCCCAGATGTGCGGCCATGCACGTTCGTTCGGGAAACTTTCCCAAGCCTATTTTGGTAATTTTGGAGGCGACTTCCTTTGACCTATATGAAGTCCAGCTCGTCTAAAAAGAGGGTATCTTGGATTTTTAGAGCAACTTTTGGGAGAGAAGAAGCACGGAAGCAACAGAAAAGCAAAATACTTGATCCAATTCATTCAATACGAAAATTTGTTTGAATTTGGGAATTGTAACGTCTTCTTTTTCTTCTAATACTCTTGATATGAATATTTTTCTCTATTATGGAGTAATCTTTCTTAGGGTTATTGATGGATATTGTGATTTGACTATTGTTTTGGGTTTTACTTGATGTTGATGTTAGTTAGCCGAATTCATTGAATGAGTTGTTAATTGAATTGCAAGGCTTATTATGGTTTTACTTTAATCGAAAGAGAAGTTTTGCTGCTATTTGCATTGTGCCATCTTATTTGGGTTGATTTTATGCCTTTTCTAGGTAATCGAAAGAGCTTAGAGAGTTATCAATTAACCCAGTTGGGAAGAACCGAGAGGTGTTCTTCGAAAGATCATTCATTCACTATTTTTATGCATATGTTCATAGGATCTGTTATTAGGCTGACTAAAGGAATCACACATTCAGAAGACGGATTTGAATCCCTGAAGTAGCTTAATCATCTGCTGCAATCGAAGGAGTCAATAGAAGTTAAGAATGAATTTAATACAGAGTTACCCGGAATAATAGTTGATCACATATCTTGTCACAACCCTTACTTCTCACCCTGATATTCAATCGTTGCTCCTCATCATTAAAGTGTCATTATTTCTTACAATTGATAATCTTAGTACAATTGTAGTCTATAATAACATTAATTAAAGGTTTATTATCCTGGATAGTGTTGAGTTGAAGATTTAATTTAACATTATTTACACCAGTCCCTATGAAGACGATTTAATACTATACTATCTTTGACTAGCGAGCCTATATTTTATATACCA
Source organism: Nicotiana paniculata (assembly GCA_005239505.1). Taxonomy (NCBI): domain Eukaryota; kingdom Viridiplantae; phylum Streptophyta; class Magnoliopsida; order Solanales; family Solanaceae; genus Nicotiana; species Nicotiana paniculata. The sequence goes on along the minus strand of MDKI01149875.1, from coordinate 6,322 downwards.
GTTTTTACGCTATTCTCATTCGTGTGCAGGAAACAAGTTAAGTTCAGCGATGTATGACTCGATCCTTTTCAAAAGACTTGGTGTCATACTACCCAGAGTTAGACAAGCACCTGAGGCAGTTGAGAAGAGAGAAAGAATCGAGCGGATTGTTGTTAGGTCAACCTTTAACTCAAAATACATTGGTAAAAAATGAAGAGGTAGTGTACCTAGCTACGAGAGAGGCGGACCAGCAACGGGAAGCATGACTAGAAGATGAAGCAACCAGAATTGCGGATGAAATGGTCGACAGGGAGCGAAGGTTCAATCCCAATTGAAACATAATAGAAGATGAATTTGAAAATGCAGTTCCAAGGCTTGAGAGATCACTAGGAGATTATGCTAGATAGGTGTACAACCAACAACAGTCTAGTGTGAGGCCTACACCCATCGATGCCAACAATTTTGAACTCAAACAGGGAGTCATCCAGACCATTCAGAACAATTGCATTTTAAGAGACAACCCCAATTAAGATCCCAACAACCATATGATGTACTTTGATGAAATTATGAACACATTCCGATAAAAGGGAGAATCACATGTTGCTATCTATCTCAGAATATTCCCTTTCTCACTTCAGGATGATGCAAAATAGTAGTTGAGAAGTCTGTCCACAGGGTCAATTCGTGGGAGGAGATGACTACCAAGTTTCAGGAAAAATATTTTTCGGCTGCTAAGACTGGGAGGATGAGGAAGGAGATTCACAATTTCAGCCAAGATGAAGGAGAGACAATGTTTGAGGCATGGGAAAGATTTAAGGAGCTATTGTGGAGGTGCCCTCACAACGGAATAGATCAATGGATGCAACTTCAGGACTTTTGGGACGGGTTAAACCCGTCATCAAGAAGATTGCTTAATAGTGCAGTTGCAAGTCCTCTGATGAAGAAAACTCCTAAAGAGATTGTCACTCTTTTGAATGAACTATCTGAAGATGCGGAACAATGGTCCACAGACCAAGGGAATCGAAGAAAATCAGCAAGGGTGCACCAAGTAGAACCATTTGTAGCATTGCAGGCCCAAATTGCAGCTCTGTCTAAGGAGATCAAGCAACTGATGATGGCTTAGGTGAAAAATCAACCACAAGTGGGATGTGACATTTGTGGGTTGGAACACCCTACACATAAGTGTCAAGCTACAACTGAGGAAGGCAACACTGTGGGAAACTTTAATAGAGGAAACTACCAAGGTGGTAACAACTATAATGTTATGGGTCAAAAACATCCAGGTTTTTTGTGGAGTTCACCTAATGGGAGCTTGAACTTATGGCAGCAAAATAATCTCAGACACTAGGGTCAATGACCACCAGGTTTTTAGAACCAGCAGAGGCAACAATAGCAGCCACCACAGCCAAATCAGTCAAATATGGAAGAACTCATGAATGCATTCATCAACAAAACAAATGAAAAATTTGAAACTCAAGGCATGACTATCCGGAATTTTGAATGACAAATGGGATAAATTGCAAATTTGTTGTTTGAGAGGTATCCTCGGACTCTTCCTTCCGACACTGAAAAGAACCCAAAGGAAACAATCAAAGATGTATCTCTGAGAAGTGGCAAAGCATTGACTGACCTAGTAGTAAAGGCTAGACCTGAGGTGGTTAACAAGCAGTCTAAGACACCAGCATAGAAAAATAATGAAGAGAAAAAAAGCCGAAGTAGTGGGGGTACAAAAGGATATTGAAGGAAGTAGGCACATGCCAGATCTACCATTCCCTCAAAAGATAAAGCGGGAAAAACTTGAAAAATATTTTGGGTGATTCTTGGAGATGCTCAAGCAACTTTATGTGAACATTCCTTTCACATAGGTACTCACTCAGATACCTTCTTATGCAAAGTTGTTGAAGGAAGTTCTATCTAGCAAGAGAAAATTAGAGGAAACAATAATGGTCAAGCTAAATGCCCATTGTAGTGCTATATTGCATAACAAAATTCCCCAAAAGTGTGTGGAACCAAGAAGCTTCACCATACCATGCTCGTTGGGGAGTGAAAAGTTTGATAAGACCCTCTGTGATTCTGGGGCGTCTATAAATCTAATGCTTCTATCTGTATTCAAGAAACTGGAAGGTGAGCTTGGAGTGATCAAATCAATACCAATGTCCCTACAACTGGCTGACCAGACCACCATTCTACCTGAGGGAATCATTGAAGATATTCTAGTGTGGGTGGACAAGTTTGTGTTCCCCGTAGACTTTATTCTGGTGGATATGGAGGTGAACACAGAGGTGTCTCTAATTCTGGGGAGGCCATTTTTATGTACAGGTAGAGCTATCCTTGATATCTATGAAGGAATCTTATGCTCAGAGTGCGCAATGAAAAGTGGTGTTTCAGATAAAGTGGATGATAAGATACCCGAGTGATGTGGTATCCGCCTACTCGTGTTTCAAGCTATATCTTGTTGGGGAATTGGCTGAACAATAAAAGTTAGACAAGCTTGTGGGTGATACTCTAGAGAGGTGTATTACTCAGCCTAGCACAGTGGAGGATGAAGATCCTGAAATAAAGAAAGAGGCTGAAGCTCTTGAAACTGAGGATCAAGTGGTTGATGAGGATGAACTAAAAAAGGAGGCTTCTAAACCTAATGTGAAATTGAAAGTCCTACCCACTCACTTGAAATATGCTTTTCTTGAAACTAACAATTTTCCTGTGATTATTTCTGTTGACTTGACAGGTACATAGAAGCAAAAGCTAGTGGAGCTGTTGAAAAAGCATAAGAAGGAAATTGGTTGGGGCATAGCTGACATTCAAGGAATCAATCTAGCCATTTTCATGCACAAAATTCTGTTGGAAGAAAAAATAAAGCCAGTGGTGCAGCCCCAACGCAAGTTGAACAAAAAAGTAGAGGAGGTAGTGCACAAAGAGATCATCAAATTGCTAGATGTAGGAGTGATTTTCCCCATCTCTGATAGCCAATGGATTAGCCCAGTGCAAGTTGTACCTAATAAGAGAGGCATGAAATGGTGAAAAATGAAGACAATGAGTTGATCCCCACAAGAACAGTCACTTGGTGGAGAATGTGAATTGATTATAGAAGACTGAATGATGCAACAAGGAAAGACCACTTCCCACTCCCTTTTATTGATCAAATGCTATAGAAACTGGCTGGACATGGATGCTACTGCTTCCTGGATGGGTACTCAGGCTACAATCAGATACCCATTTCCCTAAAAGATGTTGAAAATACCACATTCACTTGCCCGTCAGGTATTTTTGCTTATAAGAGGATGCCGTTTGGGTTGTGTAATGCACCTGCCATTTTTCAGAGGTGCATGTTGTTTATATTCTCCGATTTAAACAGGAAATGCCTAGAGGTGCTCATGGATGATTTCACCCTCTTTGGTGATGAATTTGAGGATTGCTTGATGAATTTGAAGCTTGTGCTTGAACATTGTGAAGCCACTCACTTGGTTCTTAACCGGGAGAAGTATCACTTCATGGTGATGGAAGGAATTGTTCTTGGACACAAAGTAATTGCACATGGAATTGAAGGTGATAGAGCTAAGGTTGATGTAATTGCTAGGCTCCCTCCACCAATTTCTATGAAGAGCATAAGAAGTTTCTTGGGACATGTTGGGTTCTATAAGAGGTTCATCAAAAACTTTTCCAGCATTACCAAGTCGTTGACTGCATTGCTAGTGAAAGATGTCAAGTTTGTTTTGAATGTGGAGTGCTTAATAGCATTCGAATTGATAAAAGAAAAGCTTGTGAGTGCTTCTATTATGGTGAAACTGATTGGAACCAGCCATTTGAGATAATGTGTGATGCTAGTGATGTAGGTGTGGGAGTAGTTCCAGGCACATAAAAGATACAATGTTTAGGCCTATCTACTATGCATGTATGATGCTGAATGACACTCAATTTAACTATGCCACTACTGAGAAAGAGTTTTTTACTATGTTCTTAGATTTTGACAAGTTTAGATCATACCTTGTGGGGAGTAAAGTGATTGTACAAACTAATCACTCAGCCTTTAAATACATGTTGAGTAAGAAGGAGTCCAAGTCGTCTATGATGCGGTGGGTGTTGTTTCTCCAAGAGTTTGACTTGGAGATAAAATATAGGAATTGCACAGAAAATCAAGTCGCATATCATCTATCTCGACTTGAGAAACCGTCGATCGAAACAGTTGAAATGAGGGAAGAGTTCCCTGATGAGCAGATTTTCTCCATAGCTGCGGTCTCCAAAAGGCCGCTGTGGTATGCTGATGCAGCCAACCTTTTGGCTAGTGGATGGTTTCCTCGCGACCTCACTTATGATCAAAGACGGAAGCTTCAAGGTGAGGTAAAAAGTTATTTTTGGAATGACCCTTTCTTGTTTAAACTGTGAGCAGATGGTGTGATTCAAAGATGTGTGCCTGAAGGAGAGATGGCAAGCATTCGATCTCATTTCCATGATGGAGCAGCTAGAGGACACTATGGTGGAAATCGCACTACAGCAAAAGTCATTGAACACGGTTTCTTTTGGCCTACTTTGTATAAAGATACAAGGCCGTATGTAGATGCATGTGACAAGTGTCAGAGGCAGGTAATATTAGCAAGAGGGACGAAATGCCTCTCAACTCCATTCTGGTATGTGGAACTTTTGGTGTTTGGGCATTGACTTCATGTGTCCATTCCCAACGTTGCATTCTCATGAGTATATCCTAGTAGCCATTGACTACGTCTCTAAATGGGTCAAAGCAATCCCTACTAGAACTAATAATGCTGGGGTGGTGTGTGAGTTCTTACGGAAGAACATCTTACCTTCTTTGAGACACCTCGAGCGATTATCAGTGACAATGGGTCACACTTTGTGAGCACGCAGTTTGCTGCACTGCAGTCCAAGTATGGGGTCACACACAAAACAGGAACCCCGTACCATGCCCAAACTAGTGGGCAAGTTGAAGTGGCCAACCAGGAACTTAAAGGAATTCTTGAAAAGACAGTTAGTGCTTCTCGTAAGGATTGGTCTATAAAGTTAGATGAAGCTCTATGGACGTATAGAATTGTGTCCAAAACAACCATAGGTCAGCATTTAAATTAGTGTATGGAAAATCGTGTCACCTCATTTTGAGATAGAACATAAGGCTTATTGGGCAATTAAGATGCTTAATCTTGATCTTAGTCTTGCAAGTGAACACATGTTGGAATAGATGAATGAATTGGAGGAGTTTAGACTGGACGCGTATGAAAATGCGCAGATTTTCAAGGAAAAGACTAAAAGGTGGCATGGTTGTCTGATCAAGCCAAAGGAGTTTCATGAAGGGGACAAAGTCTTACTGTACACTAGTAGACTCAGATTATTCCCCGAAAAATTCAAGTCTAGATAGACGAGACCGTATGTGGTGAAACATGTATCACCATATGGGGAAATTAAGATCCAGAACCAGGATGGAACGGAAAGTTTCAAAGTGAATGGGCACAGACCAAAATTGCAACTTGCTGGAGGATTTCCGCAGCAATCCTCAAGCATCAAAATCATTTGAAGATGTTCGGTAAGTCAAACTGACGACTATAACTCAGAACTACATCTAATCATTCTACTAGTTAGATTTTTCTATTTCACTTCTGTTTATAGCATATAATAGATAGAAATTAGTGTATACTATGATGTAGTAGGTGCAAGAGGGTACATACGCGGAAGGTAGGAAGTGAGGTTTCAAAAAGAGCCTTTTAAAAAATATATATGCGCAACCGCACACCGGGGGGGGGGGGGGGGGGGGGAGGGAGTGACATCGCGCACTGGTCGCGCAAAAAGCTATAACAACTGAGGCAGGACGTCCGCGCCGCACATGCACCGCGCATTAGTCGCGCATTTTCAGCTCTTAACTACCTCACTTGCGCGGTCGCACACGAGGCGACCCGACCGTGCACAGACCGTGCATCAGGTGAATTTTTCCCCATTTCTTTTTAATTTCGTACTTTCCCCTTTTAAAACCCCCAATTCTAAAATCCCCCCTTTCTATCCCCTCTAAACAACCCTAACCTACCCCCTTCTCAAATATCCTCTCTTAATAAAAAAAATACAATACCACGCCAGTGCCATCTTTCCTCTTCTTCCCTCAGCACATCCTCACAAGTTTTCCCTCAAGTAAGTGAAATGCTTGCTCTCTCTCTCTTTTCTTATTTTATTTTATTTTATTTTCTTGTGTTGTAGTAGATTTGTGTTTGTGTTTTCTTTATTTTTATACTCATTTTCTTGTGGGGTGAAAGTTGAATTTCACCATGGATGGGCTAGGTGTGACATTGGTGTATCCTTAGTCTAATTGGGGCTAATATTGTTTTGTGGGGAGATGGGGGGGGGGGGG
>ML326417.1:0-50421 GCA_005239505.1 Nicotiana paniculata | reverse complement strand
CAAATTTAATCGACTCTAGTGTGATTGATGTTGAGGATGTTGAAAGTCCTGAAGTTCATGTGTTTGAGCGCATTGGTCCTCACTCCAAACATTTTTCCACATTGTGCTTGGATGATGATATGGAAATAGAGTCATCCGAGCCAATTGAGGAGCCAATTGCGACTATCGACTGCATCTGCGATCATCACAGGTGCGGAAACCACCTCGCACCTACGCCCTCCCTCTCGCACTTATGCCTGCCTGCCCGCATCTGCGACTCACGCAGGTGCGGGAATATCTTCTCACCTGCGGTTCCTGCCCAAGTCCTACATGGACGTATCTGCGGCTCCTCAATCGCTCCTGCGGCTTCCACTCCGCAGGTGCGGAAAACACCAGTAGCAACAGCTTCAGCTGCATTACTTCAACTTCAAACCTTTCGTTAACCACAAGGAATAACCCCGAGGCCCTCGAAACCTCAACCAAACATACCAACGCGTCCCATAACATCATAAGAACTTATTCGAACCCTCGAATCACTCAAAATAACATCAAAACACCAAATTATCCTCGGATTCAAGCCTAAGAACTTCTAAACTTCCAACTTCCGCAAACAACGTTGAAACCTGTCAAACCACGTCCGAATGACTCCAAATTTTACACACACGTCAAAAAAGACACCACAAACCTACTCAAACTTATGGAATTCCATTCTGACCCCGATATCAAAATTTTCACTGCCAACTAAAATCGCCAAATTTTCTATTTTCGCCAATTCAAGCCTAATTCTATTACGGACCCCAAAATCACATTTCGGACGTGCTCCTAAGTCCAAAATCACCTAATGGAGCTAACAGAACCATCAAAATTCAAATACGAGATTGTTTACACATAAGTCAACATCCGGTTGACTTTTCCAACTTAAGCTTCTAATAAATAGACTAAGTGTCTCAATTCACTCCGAAACCACTCCGAACCCAAACCAACTAACCCGATATAGCATAATATAGCTAAAGAACACAAAAAGAAGCAGAAATGGGAGACGGGGCTATAACTCTCAAAACTACCGTCCGGGTCGTTACAATATCCCTCTTGAAAGTGCAACATACAGTTGTACATGCAAGAAAATATATTGCGGTAAATATAGTCCAATATTTCGGATGTTTGTCATTGTGCTTTATTTATTATATTTGCAAAACATAAACATACTAAAAGTTATTTTTACACAAATTTAAAAGGATATTCTTTAGCTTCAGAAGACGAAAGTTGAATTCACGGATAAGAATATACTTAGAAGCATATTGACCGGTGTCAAATTTTTGCAAGTAGGACTTTATTGTCAAAACTTCTATATATCATTTGTGTGCTATTACCTAAGCTACTCGACGTATCTAAGTTTTTCAGTAGCATGACGATATCCCATTACTTGACAGAAATCACCTCCTAAATCATTAATTTTTCACCACGGTTCATTAATATCCAATATATTTTTAGAACTCCGTGCAATTATTTCGATCGTTTGACACTTAGCTATAAGTGCTTCATCCCATATTATCATCTTGCTTTTCTTATAAATTTAGCACCATTGCTCTGCTTTGATACATTAGTGATGATTATTTAAGTTGTTTGAAGAGGCATATCAAATCTAAAGTGGGTGGTCTCACAATAAAATTATTGTTGGTACACCACTTGCTATTATTGCTAATAGTGTCATGCTTCTTAATTTGATATTTGCAAGTAATGCATGACATAGGAATATTATTTCGATTCCGCCGGAGGCATCTACAAAGAATAATCCTGTTATACCAGAGTTGACTCTTTATAATATAGTCTTAAAAGTTTGTTCTTGATTAGGATTTAGCTTTGATAGTGCTTCCTCAAACAATTGTGTAGCATTTTGATTCTTAATAATATACTATCATTTTTACTTTGTATTCTAACGCACTTTTTATGAAATAAATTTATGTACCCTAAGATTTTTCTTAACTTGAATAAGAATTTTAGTCATATGATGAATTTAAAAAAGAATTGAATTGGATTCTCTTGCTAAATAATTAATTTAAAATTTTAATTATTTGGTTTTAACTTAAAAATAAATTATTTCATGTTGATTCAGATTTTAATATTAGTTCATCTTTTGTTTGAATATTTAATCTTAATTATAATTTATCCACCATAAATTTTATTTTTAAAGAGTAAAAGAATGATATAACATTTCACTTTTAGATCGTTGTCTATGTAGAATCATTAGTGGTATTGACTCTTACCAACCATTTTTTTTTCTCTTTATCACATTCATATTCTTAAATATTTTATTAGTTGTTTTTTAATAACTGGTATTCTAAATATTACACAAAAACTTGATTAAAAAATATTGTTTGAATAGAAAAATAGTTTAAATATAAAATAAAAATATATTAACGTGGTGATATCTTTTTCTCAATTTCAACTCTTAATCCGGTCCATTTAATATTACTTTTATTTTTTATTGGTATTGGACATTATACAGTGGTAATGTACTGCTAATACGGAGGATTCTTATAAAACTAATTTTATTAAACTTTCTTACATATTTTTAATAATAATTTAAAATACAAAATTTTATTAATTTTAAAATTTTAAATATTAAAATTAGCATAGAATGTATTGTGGTCCAAAACTAGGTTATTACAGTTATATCATTTCCGTATGGGTTCACTTAATATTTTAGGGTTATTTTGGTATATTAATATTGTATTTATACTTTTATAATAATATAGGCTCTCCTTTTTCTAAATAAATTTAGACAATATAATACATTCTCAAATTAAATTAGTAATAGGACATTATAATACGTTTTAAAATTAAATAATTAATAGGAACTTTTAAGAAGTATAACCTAAAAGTAATAGGATACATGACTAAAGATATTTATTTGTTTAATTTTATATGAATTAGACATCCCGAAAGTAATTATACTAATAGGATTCATAAAGGTAATCATGTGGGATTCCTAACGTGTAGTATTGTGTCCTAAAACTAATATGATTATAAGGCTAATACCTAGAATTTCGGTTATGTCCTTTTATTATGAGTTATTATGCTTAATATTATAAGGTCATTTTTATAAACCGACATTGTATTCATGCTTTTATAATAACTAGTCTCTCCGCACGTGCGTTGCACGTGTATATTAAACCATGTAGTACATAGTTTTGTAAAGTAATATGCTAATATTATTGAAACAAAGATTTGAACAAATACTTATACTTAAAATAATAAAATACAAGTTTGTGCGGATGATCAATTGCCGAAGTCAAGATAATTGAATATTCTTTAAGGACAGTCAAAATTTAATTAGATGCATGCAATTTTCTTATTGGGTATTCACATCTAAAGACCACAAAAACACAAAGAAACATAAATTAGCAATCTGCTAACAATAGACCAACATAAATTAAATGCAAAACTGAATTTCTTACCTTTCCTTGGCATCATATGCTTGTAAATGTTCTAACATGCTTATATCAAAACTGCATGAGGACTTGAGGAGCAACAAAAGAGAAACCATATCTATGATATCTTTGGCACATTATAAAAATATGGTAGATTTAAATCCAAAGCTACATTCACTTGCTTGTATACATATAGAATTTCAAATATCATTATAAACTATAGTCTCTCTTTCATACTCTTGTCAATAATTAGATAGGAGATAACTTTTTCTAGATATTTTCCTATCAAACTTTGTCTGATTTATTCTTCCCCTCTTTCACTGTGAATTAATAATTTCAATAATGATCTCAACTTTACTAAAAAAATCTTCAAATCCTCCTTTTCTCTTCCCGATGAACAAACAAAAAATACAACTTTCTTGATTCTAATTACCATGGCAAGCACTTAAACCAGAAGTAAAGGAAGGTGTTACAAGAGAATTACAAAAAAATCTAGAGAGCTTAAGATATATGAAGATCGACAGATGAATTATACAAATATATGAAATAATGATTTTGAAAAATAAACTATTTACAGTATAGTTACATTAATAAAATGAAATATAGACAAATTCTTATAAAGAGAAGGCTATATATTAGTGGGGAAAAAAATATTAACGGGTTAATGCACATTTATATTCGTATATGCACAATGCATCAAATTAATAACATTAACCAATGCACAAAAGTTTAAATTTTAATCTTTTTGATATGCGTTATATGATTCACATCAAACAACAAAAAAGAAGTTTAACGAAGAAGTTGCCCAAAATATTTAAGTTGGATCCTTGAAAAAAAAAAAAGTACTACATGATCAGTGACGTGAATAGGGTTTAAGAAAACAAATTTAATAAACACTCTATATACATAGCCGCATAGAAAAAGGGAGGAAAAACTCGAATTTAAGGAAGCAAAAAGCCAAAAGGAGGGACTCAGTGATTGAAGCGTGATATACTACCTCGATACCTTAAAGCAATGATATCTCAACTTTTTTTACAGTATTTGTGAATTTTAAATAAACTTACAGTTTTATTTACATCAACATTGCTTCTCTATCAAGAGCCAAAAAACTACACTAATAATCATAGACAATGTGAAGTTAGATGGCAAGAGGGTATTAAGAACCAATAAGAAAAGTTAAAACAAAAGGAATATCTGCACAAATTTAATTCAACTTTCTTATAAATAAAAAAAAGAAGACAAATAATAATAAAATATAAAAGATTGAAAATTTATATATTTGAAACCGCACGAAAATAATCATGCAGAATCCGATCTTAACCAAAATTGAACCAAATGATGAATGCCAAAAGAGTAGCAATAAGTGATAATAATTTTTAAAAAAGCAAAATAAGTGAGCATGTGATGCAGTGCAGATACTTAATTAGTAAATTTGTACTTAGGAAAAAAAATTAAAAGGAAGACACGAGTCTTCGGTACCTTTTTACCTTAGTTTGATTGCATAGATATATAGGTATGAGATTTATTTCCACAAATAAGAAAATTCACCAACAGTCAGGTGTGAGAAATTTATTCCTCTAGCCAATCCATGCTGAAGTCGAAATAAGTCAAAGAACCGTTCAAACGTATTTATGTTATAATTGTTTTTATGTAATTACAATAATCTTCTCATTTTTTATTGGAGGAATACATCTCATATTTAGATTCAACATTTCTCAAGGGACACATCCCTTCATATCAATGAGTAACGGAAGTTGTTCAAGAATGTGTCCCTTCATATGAAATCGTATTGTATTCGTGCTTTTATAATAATATAAAAGATTAGAAAATATAGAAAACTTTAGTACTTCTAGTTTTTGTTTTTTATACTATAAAATAGGAAAAATCACTCCCTTTGTAAGTTGTCCCAACATTCTAACTAAATTGGGCCTATATTTTACCATCGTACCAAGTATGGCCCAGTTTGTACATAAGTTAGAAAAATTATTGGGATTTTTGCGCAGTGTGACAATGCATCCACATAATTAATGGGTCAAATGGTTTTGTGGCCTATTATAAATTTATTTTTAGTTTTATGATCCCATCTCTTATTTTTTACACATGAGAGATTTACTTCATAAGAGATCTAGCATTCACACGTAAGAGTTCCAAAAAAGATATTTTCTTAATTTCAACATTGTAAAAAGTCATGGAGGCATAAAAACCCCCATATTAGCAGAAAAAAGCCATAATTATATTAGCACTACATAACTAATAAATGTATATCATAACAATAATGTGTATATCAAAATATATATCACATTATATTTCCTTCTTTGTGTATATCAAAATGTATATTAAAATTTTCTTTTTCCTTCTTTGTATATCTGAAGTATGAAATTGCAAAAATAATTATTTAAAATTTATTATTGTCTCTATATCAGTGTATATCACAATAAAAAATTATATTATTTGTATATTACAGTGTATAACACATCAAATAATATATATACCACACATTTAGATATACAAAGAAGGAAAATAAAATTTTCATATATATTTTGATATACACAAAAGAGAAAAATATAATTGTGAAAGGATAAAGGGATTAAAAATTTGCTTTATCAAAGAGCATATAAATTGAGCAGGACATTATGTATCAATGTAGTAAATTTTGAACTTTGATTATGTGTAACCTGGAAATTGCTAAAATAAAAACTGTAATTAATGAGTAACTGAAATTGATGGAATCATGTGCACCCAAAGAAAAGTTAATGAAATCCAAACTCTAGAACGGTTACCTCATCTAGGAATTTAATTGCTCGGTTTCATCTCTATCTTTCTCTCACACAAAATAACACTGGTGAACATTAGTCTTTATCTTTTCGATTCAGTGCTCGACGAAGTCGAAGCTGAAGCCGTTTCCGACTTCCGAAGGGAGGAAGAATGATGTATATGTTGAATATATACTTTTTATAATCACGTATAACCATGTATATTTATTTGTATCCTCAGAGTTATACAGAATTATATATAATTATACACAAATATACAAGATTATACATAATTATTAACATACATAATTGTAGAAAAGTGTTTGGATTTCTGTTCTTCAGATAATGTGTATTATTATATATTTGTGTGTAACTAACATATGACTATGTATAACAATCAATATAAGGTCTTTAATAATATAACTTTTTATTTTTTCCAGTGAAATAAGAAGTTCCCTTACAAAAACTTGGAATTTTGCAACAAAAAAAAAAAAAAAAAGTCAGAATTTACTTTTAAAAAAATCTTTTAGAATCTTGTCACTTTCACTTTTTCAAACATCTCTTTCATGAATTAAAAAACAAAAAAAGAGGTAAAAGTGTCACGATCCAAAATCCATTAAAGGTCGTGATGAGGCCGAACATCACTGTCAGGTAAGCTAACAATCAATATTTGATTTGATTCTCATTTTAGTATTTTAGAAATCGTATTTTCCTTCAAATAAATAGTAAAAGATGGGATTTAAAGAATGAACAATGATACTTTTAACAATTTCAATACGGAACAACCCATAATCACCCCAAAACTCGATGTCACAAGTGCATGAGTATCAACTAGGAATTTAAAGTAAAATACAGCATATGTCAGGAATACAAATTGGATAGGAAAAATAAAGAAATACTCTGAAGGAGACTCTGACTGTTGCGAGTCGTAATATGGAATGCATCTCACCTAAGTCCCCGCATGTATACACGCCTCTCCTCTCACAAGGCCACTAATCATATATGTACATGCACAAAAATGTGCAGCAAGTATAATATGAGTACGTAAATCAACGTGTACCCAGTAAGTATCTAGAGTAACCCCGGAGGAGTAGTGACGAGAGGTCGACATCGACACTCACTAGTGGTCCAATAACATCAGGTATAGTAAAGAGGTAAGTAAGTATGAGGCAGAGTAAATAAATAAAATAAACAAGTATAAATCACGTGGTACAAATCCCCCTCTTTACAATGAACTCAAGCTCTCCATAGAAATTCCCTCCTTAACCGGAGCATATATATATAGATATAGTGGAGCTAATCAAATAGATTTCCATAATTCAAATTCGAAAAATTCACAGATACATTGGCTTCTTGCCAAATATTATGCACGATTTCATGAGGATATGATATAGAAAATGCTGAGGCGTACGTCCGATCCAACATAAATATTTAAAATGTGCACTACCGGGGGTCGAACGACACGAACCATATATGCACCTATTAACCTGCCGAGGCGAACGACCCGCTCCCATGAGAGTGTGGTACATAAATCTTGCCGAGGCGAACGGCCCGATCCCATAAGATGTGAAATACATAATTCTGAGCGAACAACCCGATCCCATTAGAATAAGAAGCTTTGACGGGTACTTGACCCCATTCACGAATAAACGTGTGAGTTACAATTTATTTACCAAAAACCTTTCAATGAAACATATATATCACGGAAACAGGACGTACAACAACAAAACCAACAACAGCAAAATCCAGTATGTTCCCAACAGGTGGGGTCTGGAGAGGGTTGTCTGTACACAGACCTTAACCCTACCTAATGCAGGTAGAGATGCTATTTTCAATATACCCTCGGTTCAAGAAGGATAAGATGAAGAAGGGGAAAGCAAGAAAGGAAGAAAAAAGTAAGAGAAAAGACAAAGATGGAGATAAAAGATAAGTAGTACCAAATAATAGCAACAGGAAAAGTCTCACACGGAAACATGCCGTAAGAGGAGTAAAATTATTCAATGACTAATCATGAACTCGTGAAGTCTCTACAATAGCAAGCCCAGTCTCAAGTAGAAATGTAAAACAAAGGAATTTAATAGGCGAGAGACTGCTCAAATAGTACAGATATAGCATGATGTGAACCTAATTCTACTCGGACAATAACATGAATGTAGCTACGTACGGGCTCTCGTCACCTCGCGCATACGTATCCCCCACAACAAATAACACACATCAATATCAACACCTAGGGGTAATTTCCCGCTCACAGTATTAGACAAGAGACTTACCTCGCTTCGAAGTTTCATAACCGGCTCCAACGTCGCTATAACACCTCAAAGCGGTGCCCGCCACTGAAAACTAGTCAAGCAATGTGCAAAAAATAAAATAATACTCTAATACTCATAATAAATCAATTTATAACAACTCCCAACTCCACTCGAAAATAATAAAGTCAACCCTCGGGACCACGTGCCCGGATTTAGAAAATTATTGAAAAAAAAATTACCCATAACTCATATGGTCTTTATCTAGAAATTCATCCAATTTCGTGCATGAATTGAACCTCAAATAAAGAATTTTCTATTTTTCAACTTTGAGGTTCAAAATCCCAATTTCTACAATCCAAACACGGATAAAAATAGAAACCAACAGAAATAATCATGGAGAAACATTAAAATAAAGGTAAGAATTTACCCCCTTGCTTAGAAGAGAACAACGCCGCGAAAATCACCTCAAACGGACTCTAGAACTCAAGATATGCCCAAAATACTAAAATCCTCGGTTTAAAACACTGTCAAGATGATTTTTCTTCATCCCCTTCGGGGGAGACCTACGCGTTCCCGAAGAGCAATTTTTCGCGTTGACCTGTCAACCAGAAATCCTTTTTCGCATTCGCAGAACCTCTCTCGCGTTCGCGAAGAATAAATCTTCGCACCAGAAACCAGCAATTTTGTCCGACACGGAAATGGGCATAACTCTCTCATACAACATCAAAATTTGACGACTCTTGTTGCTATGGCTCCGTAATTACGATACAAATATAATGGTTCAATCCAATAACAAATCAAAGTTCGTTTTCTCAATATAGTGACCTTTATGACCAAAGAAACGATGTCGGAACATCAAATAAGAGCGCGACACAACCCAAACACCTCTGAAACACACCCGAGGCCCCCGATATCCTGTCCAATCACACAAACCAGTCCCATAACATAACATGGACCTACTCGAGGCCTCAAATCACATTAAAAGAAATATCAAAATCATGAATCGTACCCCAATTCAGGCTTAATGAACTTTAGAACTCCAAACTTCTACATTCGATGCTGAACCCATCAAATCACGTCCGATTGACCTCAAATTTTGCACACAAGTTACATTCAACATTATAGACCTACTCCAACTTCCAGAATCAGAATTCGACCCCGATATCAAAAAGTCTACTCCCAATCAAACTTCTCAAAAACCTTCAAATTTCTAACTTTCGCCAAATGACCTGTCACGACCCGATTTACCCTCCGAAAGGCATCGTGACGGCACCTAGTCTCTACGACTAGTTAAGCCTAATTTCGGAAAGGATAGTAAATGGAAGAAATAAAATAAAGACGAAATAAAGTAAATCTACAAATGAAATATCACCACTTGGCCCGCACAAAATACAATTTTCCAAAAACCCGGAATATCACTTAGTCACAAGCTCTGTCTCAAAATAGCTCTATATAACATAAGGGAATTTACATGAAAAATCTATCTAAATCTGGAGTGGAAGGTGACTCGAAGGACTCTGCGGACGCGGCAGAATTACCTTTTGGTCTCCTAGAAGCTGCTGCTCGGACCTATAGCCACGAAACTGAGTGCTGGTTCCTGGATCTGCACACGAAAAACATGTGCGGGAAAGGGCATGAGTACACCACAAATTGGTACCCAGTAAGTGCCAAGCCTAACCCCAACCGAGTAGTGACGAGGTCAGGTTAAGGCTCTACTGGATTTTTATAGTAAAACAGTTTAAAATTTAACAGAGAGATATAATAAGCTAAGGCAAAACAGTAGAAACAATGAGCTAAAAGAAAATAGCAACGGGGAGCCCTCGGCTCAGCACAACGTATCTCATAGTAACAAATATGCAATGCAGTATAGGGGGAAAGCTCCCGGAATCTTGTCCGTAGTCCCAATTTAAATATGCAATGAAGTACAGGGGGAAAGTTTCCGGAATCTTGTCCGTAGTCCCAATTTAAATATGCAATGCAGTACATGGGGAAAGCTCCCAGAATCTCGTCTGTAGTCCCAATTTAAATATGCAATGCAGTACATGGGGAAAGCTCCCAGAATCTCGTCTGTAGTCCCAATTTAAATATGCAATGCAGTACAGGGGAGAAAGCTCCCTGAATCTCGCCCCTAGTCCCAATTTTGAAATATGCATGCAATACGAATACCAGATACAATTTATTTAAACAGTTCAGGAAATTCACAGGCAAAAATATGGATAAGACTACCTAAACATGGTGCGCATAGTAACAACTAGGGGAAATTCAAGTAAAACAGGTAGACATGCTCCTTCCTAATCTAAACTACAAAATCAATACATGAGACAGTGAAACAGGAATGAAATGATTTATGTCATGGAGGGAAAAATGGAGTTTTAGCAACAATGGCCCGTGTACGTACTCTTCACCTCACGTACACGGTGCCCAAACAATAAAAATAATATTAAAATAGCCTAAGGGGAAGTCCCCAACACAGAGTTAGGCAAGCCACTTACCTCGACTGCGCTACTCAACTCAAAACCACGCTCTTGCCACGAGTATCCGACTCCGAATGACTCAAATCTATTCAATTCAATTGCATAATGTAAATATCACTTTAAGGAATCAAAATAGCTAATATGTTCGAAGCTAATACGCAAAATTAGGAAAATTGCCCAAAGAGTCCCCTGGGCCCACGTCTCGGAATCGAGTGAAAGTTACAAATTTAGAACACCCATTCACTGACGAACTCACTCGAACAAGAATCATCAAAAATCGACGTCAATATCTTATTAAATTCTCGGATTTCTATTTGGGGAATCTTCTTCCCATTTTCATGATTTTCCACCCAAATTCATTGATTGCATGGAAGAAATTTTTATAGATTAATGATATACAAGTGAAATAAGGTTAGAAATATTTACCTATGAATCTTCTCCTCAAAACCCACTCAAAATCGCCTATTCCCGAGCTCCAAATCGTTTTTAGAAGATATGAATTTCAAGCCCTCGAATTTGGTATAAACTGCCCAGCGATCCCGCACCTGCGCCCCTTGGACCGCACCTGTGGAAAATCTATTGCTGGTGCGAAAAATCACTAAAAGGACCGGGGCCGCACCTGCGGTCACTGGGTCGCATCTGCGGCTCCACACCTGCGAAACCCAGATCGCACCTTCAAGAACTGGTTGACCTTGACCAAACCCGCACCTGCGAGCCCCTTTTTCCGCACCTGCGTGTCCGCACCTGCGGTTCCCCGTCCGCAGGTGCGAGACACCAGAACCAGCAATGGTTCAGCTGTTTTTTCCAAGTTCCAAAAATCACCCGTTGAGCATCCGAAATATCCCCGAGGCCCCCGGGACCTCACCAAACTTACCAACCAGTCCCAATACCTTATCCAAACTTAGTTGAGCCTCCAAAACACATCACATAACCTCAAAATCACCAAGTATACATGGATTCAAGCCTAAGAACTTATGAAATTTCCAGAATCCACAACCGATGCCGAAACACGTCAAAACTAGTCCGAATGACCTCAAATTTTACACACAGGTCACAATTGACACAACAGACCTACAGCCACTCTCGGAATTCCATTCCTAGCCCGATATCAAAATTTCACCTATTGGCCTAAATCGCCGAAATTCTAACTTTCGCCAATTCAAGCCTAAAATCTGCTACAGACCTCGAAAACACGTTTTGGACACGCTCTTAATTCCGAAATCACCCAACGGAGCTAACGGAGTCGACGGAATCCCATTCCGGACTCGTCTTCCCACAGTTCCAACTGCGATCCGATTTCTAAAGCTTAAACTACATATAAGGACTATGTGTCCAAAAACTCTCCGAATTTCACCTCTCAACATTCCGACAAGTCCCAAAAGCAGAAATAGACATGGACAAAACAGTTATTAGGGGATCGGGGCGCTAACTCTCAAAACGACCTACCGAGTCATTACATTCTCCCCCTCTTAAGAAAATCGTTCATCCTCGAACGAGTATAGAGACATACCTAAAGCTGTGAAAAGATGAGGGTACCGACTGCGCATATCCTGCTCGGTCTCCCAAGTCGCCTCCTTGATCTGCTGACCCCTCCACTGCACCTTTACTGACGCAATATCCTGTGACCTGAGCTTTCTGACCTGTCTATCCAATATAGCTACTGGTTCCTCAACATATGATAAATCCTTGTCCAACTGGACTGAACTGAAATCCAAAACATGAGTCGGGTCACCTTGATGCTTCCAGAGCATGGAGACGTTGAATACCGGATGAACTCCTGCTAGGTTAGGAGGCAGGGCTAGCTCATAAGCAACCTCCCAACACGTCGCAACACCTCAAAAGGGCCAATAAATCTCAGACTCAGCTTACCCTTCTTCACAAACCTCATGACGCCCTTCATAAACGATACCCGAAGCAAAAATCGATCACCAACCATAAATGCCAAATCACGAACCTTCCGGTCCGCATAACTTTTCTGCCTGGACTGAGCTGCGAAGTCTCTCTTGAATCACCTTCACCTTGCCCAGGGCGTCCTGGACCAAATCCGTACCCAACAATCGGGCCTCGGCCGGCTCAAACCATCCCACTGGGAGCCGACATTGTCTACCATACAAAGCCTCATACGGCGCCATCTGAATGCTGGACTGGTAGCTGTTATTAGAAGAAAACTCTGCAAGTGGAAAGTATCGGTACCATGACCCTCCATAATCCATCACATAGGAACAAAGCATATCCTCAAGAATTTGAATCGTGTGCTCGGACTGCCCATCCGTCTGAGGGTGAAAGGTTGTACTCAACTCTACCCTGGTGCCTAGCTCCTGCTGAACGACTCTCCAGAACCTTGAAGTGAACTGTGTACCTCTGTCTGAAATCATAGATACTGGAATACCATGGAGGCGACCAGTATCCCTGATATAAATCTCCGCCAACCTCTCGTAGGAGTATGTAGTCAACACCGGAATGAAATGTGCTGACTTGGTCGGCCGATCCACAATCACCCAAATAGCATCGGACTTTTTCAAAGTCCGACGAAGTCCAACCACAAAGTCCATGGTGATCCGCTCCCACTTCCACTCTGGAAGCTCAATCTGCTGAAGTAACCCTCCCGGTCTCTGATGCTCATATTTGACTTGCTGACAATTGAGACACTTGGTCACAAACGCCACTATATCCTTTTTAATCCTTCTCCACCAATAGTGTTGTCTCAGATCCTGGTACATCTTCGCGATGCCCGGATGAATGGAATACCGCGAGCTATGGGCCTCCTCAAGAATCAACTCCCGAAGCCCATCCACACTGGGCACACAGATCCGACCCTGCATCCTCATCACACCATCATCTCCTATAGTCACATCCCTGGCGTCACCTCGCCGAACCCTGTCCCGGAGAACTAGAAGGTGGGGATCATCATACTGGCACTCTCGAATGTGGTCATAAAGAGAAGACCGAGCCACCACACAAGCTAAAACCCGGCAAGGCTCTGAAAGATTCAACCTCACGAACTGACTGGCTAAGGACTGATTATCTAAGGTTAAGGGCCTCTCAACTGCCGGAAAATATGCCAAACTCCCCAAACTCTCCGCCCGACGACTCAAGGCGTCGGCCACCACATTGGCCTTCCCCCGGTGGTATAATATAGTGATGTCATAGTCCTTTAGCAACTCCAACCATCTCCGATGGAGAAAATTGAGGTCCTTCTACTTGAACAAGTACTGCAAACTCCGGTGATCCGGAAAAATCTCACATGGAACACCGTACAAATAATGATGCCAGATCTTCAGGGAATGAACAATAGCTGCTAACTCAAGGTCATGAACCGGATAATTCTTCTCATGCACCTTGAACTGTCTGGACGCGTAGGCAATCACCCTACCATCCTGCATCAGTACTACTCCAAGGCCAATCCTCGAGGCATCACAAGACAGTGTAGGACCCCTAACCTGTAGGCAACACTAATACTGGGGCCGAAGTCAAATATGTCATGAGCTTCTGAAAGCTCTCCACACACTCCTCGGTCCACTTGAACGGAGCACCCTTCTGGGTCAGCCTGGTCATCGGTGCTGCAATGGATGAAAATCCCTCCACAAAACAGCGATAGTACCCAGCCAAACCAAGGAAACTGCGGATCTCCGTAGCTGATGACGGTCTAGGCCAACTCTGCATCGCCTCCACCTTCTTCGGAACAACCTTAATCCCATCCCAAGACACTATGTGGCCCAATAATGCCACTGAGTCAAGACAGAACTCACATTTAGAGAATTTTGCATACAATCTCTTCTCTCTCAAAGTCTGAAGCACAGTCCTCAAGTGCTGCTCATGATCTTCCCGTGATCGGGAATACACCAGAATGTCGTCAATAAACACAATGACGAAGGAATCAAGATAAGGCCGGAACACACTGTGCATCAAATGCATAAAATCTGCTGGGGCATTGGTCATCCCAAATGACATAAGAAGAAACTCATAGTGACCATATCTGGTCCTGAAGGCAGTCTTCGGGATATCCGGTTCCCGAATCTTCAACTGATGATAGCCAGAATGCAAGTCAATCTTGGAGAATACCCTGGAACCCTATAGCTAGTCGAATAAATCATCAATGTGAGGCAAAGGATACCTATTCTTCACGGTGACCTTGTTCAACTGCCGATAATCAATACACATACGCATAGAACCATCATTTTTCTTCACAAATAATACTGGAGCACCCCAAGGTGATACACCGGGTCTGATGAAACCCTTATCAAGCAAATCCTGTAACAACTCCTTCAACTCCTTCAACTATAGGGGAGTCATACGGTAAAGAGGGATAGAAATGGGCTGAGTGCCCGGCAACAAATCAATGCCGAAATCAATATCTCTGTCGGGCGGCATACCTAGAAGACCAGCTGGGAATACATTAGGAAAGTTCCTCACTACTGGGACTGACTCAACTGGAGGGGTATCAACACTGACATCTCTCACATAGGCCAAATACGCATCACACCCCTTCTCAACCATCCGTTGAGCCTTAAAAAATGAAATGACCCTGCGGGGAGTATACTCTAAGGTACCTCTCCACTCTAATCTCGGCAAGCCTCGCATAGCCAGCGTCACGGTCTTAGCGTGACAATCAAGAATAGCATAATGGGGCGACAACCAGTCCATGCCAAAGATAACATCGATATCTACCATGCTGAGTAATAATAAATCAACCCTGGTCTCAAAACCACTAAGAAAAATCAAACACGACCGATATACGCGGTCCACAACTAGAGAGTCTCCCACAAGAGTAGATACATAAACAGGGGAACTCAAGGAATCTCGAGATATCCCCAGATGTGGAGCAAAATAAGAGGACACATATGAGTACGTAGAGCCTGGATCAAATAATATTGATGCATCCCTATGGCAGACAAGGACAATACATGTGATGATTGAGTCTGAAGAGACGGCCTCAGAACGGGCTGGAAGGGTATAGTATCTAGACTGGCCTCCCCCTCTAGGGCGACCTCTACCTCCCCGACCCCCACCTCGAGCTGACTGAGGAGGTGGAGTGGCAGTTAGGGCTGGAAGAATAGCCGGAGGACCCGACGGAGCACGTGGAGGCTGATAAGACTGTGGAGGTGCACCCCTCCTGTCCCTAGGGTAATCTCTAATCATGTGACGAGTGTCACCACACTCAAAACAACCCCTCGGAGGACGCTGCGACTAAGGCTGAATAGGAGTTGTCCTGCTTGGCTGGACGTAAAGAGTACCTCGAACTGGAGGCACACTGGATACTGGCGGTGCATAATAGGACTCTTGAGGTCTAGGAGGAGCTGGAATACCGCTGGCTGCTGGAAGGGCTGAATGAATAGGGTGACCCACAAAGCCCCTACCGTAACGTGCTGCTGGTGCACGGGCTCCTGAAAAATGGCCAGTCTCTCGAGACCTCTTGGCCTCTCTCTCCTCTCTGTCCCGGGCGAACATGCCCTCTTCTCTCCTGGAAATACTCATTGCCTGCTGGTAAGTGATATCCATCTCCAACTCTATGGACATACTGGTCCGAATACTAGGATGGAGTCCCTCAATGAAACAACGAACCCACTCTCTGACTGTGGCAACCAAAGCTGGTGCATGCCGAAATAACTCACTGAAACGGACTGCATACTCCGACACAACCATAGTACCTTGGCGCAACTGCGCGAACTCCACGTGCCAAGTATCCTTGAGGCTCTGAGGGACATCCTCTCGCAGAAACATCTTTGAAAACTAAGTCTAAGTGAGTGAGGTTGTCTCGTCCGGACTACTCAACTCATAAGCCCTCCACCACTGATATGTCGCTCCCCTCAGCTGGAAAGCGGTGAAAGAAACCCCACTGGTCTCCACAATGCCCATAGTGCGGAGAATGCGATGACACTTCTCAAGAAATCCCAAAGCGTCATCTGAAGCTAGTCCGCTGAAAGTAGGTGGGTGGTACTTCTTGTACCTCTCAAGTCTGAGCTGCTCGGCCTTAGAAGAAGCTACCCTAGCATCATGCTGAACTGGAGCCGCTGGGGGCATAGGAATATACTCCAGGGCCTGATCAACCCGGCCCCTCTGCTCAGTAGTGCGGGTTGCGGGAGTTTGTGCCCCTCCCCCGGCCTGAGATGTAGCAGGTGCTATCAGAAGTAGTCCAGCCTGAGCTAGAGTACTAAACATGCTCATGAACTGAGCTAAAGTCTCCTGTAAGGCTGGAGCAACAATAGGGACCTCTTGTACCGGCTCTCCAGCTGGGGCTGCCATAGGCTCCTCTGTCACTGCTCTCGCCGGTGCTCGGGCTGCAGCGCGTGGTCGTCCTCTACCCCGACCCCGGCCTCTGGCGGCTCTGGCAGGGGGCTCGAGTGCCTGGTCGTCGATCCTCCCAATACGGGTCCTCACCATCTGTGGGAAAGAATAGAATAGAATTTTAGAAATTTTTGATGTCAATAGCCCGCACGACAAGGAAATCAAAGAAATATGATTGTTCTTAACAATTACATAGCCTCCCGAAGATAGATACGGACGTCTCCGCACCGATCCGCGAGACTCTAATAAACCGGCTTGTGACTTGTGACTCCTATGAACCTAGACACTCTGATACCAACTTGTCACATCCCGATTTACCCTCCAAAAGGCATCGTGACGGCACCTAGTCTCTACGACTAGGTAAGCCTAATTGCGGAAACGATATTAAATGGAAGCAATAAAATAAATACGGAATAAAGTAAATCTACAAATGAAACATCGCACTTGGCGCGCACAAAATACAACTTCCCAAAAACCCGGAATATCACTTTAGTCACAAGCTCTGTCTCAAAACAACTTTATACAACGTAAGGGAATTTACATGAAAAATCTATCTAAATTTGGAGGGGAAGGTGACTCGAAGGACTCTACGGACGCGGCAGAATTACCTTTCGATCTCCTGGAAGCTGCTGCTCGGACCCATAGCCACGAAACTGAGTGTTGGTTCCTGGATCTGCACACGAAAAACATGTGCAGGAAAGGGCATGAGTACACCACAAATTGGTACCCAGTAAGTGCCAAGCCTAACCCCAACCGAGTAGTGACGAGGTCAAGTTAAGTCTCTACTGGATTTTTATAGTAAAACAATTTAAAATTTAACAGAGAGATATAAAAAGCTAAGGCAAAATATTAGAAACAATGAGCTAAAAGAAAATAGCAACGGGGAGCCCTCGGCTCAGCAGAACGTATCTCACAGTAACAAATATGCAATGCAGTATAGGGGGAAAGCTCCCGGAATCTTGTCCGTAGTCCCAATTTTAAACATGCAATGCAGTACGAATACCAGATACAATTTATTTAAACAATTCAGGAAATTCACAGGCAAAAATATGGATAAGACTACCTAAACATGGTGCACATAGTAACAACTAGAGGGAATTCAAGTAAAACAGGTAGACATGCTCCTTCCTAATCTAAACTACATAATCAATACATGAGACACTGAAATAGGAATGAAATGATCTATGTCATGGAGGGAAAAATGGAGTTTTAGCAACAATGGCCCGTGTATGTACTCGTCACCTCACGTACACGGCGCCCAAACAACAAAAATAGTATTAAAATAGCCTAAGGGGAAGCCCCCAACACAGAGTTAGGCATGCCACTTACCTCGAGTGCGCTACTCAACTCAAAACCACACTCCTGCCATGAGTATCCGACTTCGAATGGCCCAAATATATTCAATTCGATTGCATAATGTAAATATCACTTTAAGAAATCAAAATAGCTAATATGTTCGAAGCTAATACGCGAAATTAGGAAAATTACCCAAAAAGTCCCCTGGTCCCACGTCTCGGAATCGAGTGAAAGTTACAAATTTAGAACACCATTTCACTCACGAACTCACTCGAACAAGAATCATCGAAAACCGACGTCAAAATCTTATTAAATTCTCGGATTTCTATTTGGGGAATCTTCTTCCCATTTTCATGATTTTTCACCCAAATTCATTGATTGTATGGAAGAAATTGTTATAGATTAATGATATACAAGTGAAATAAGGTTAGAAATTGTTACCTATGGATCTTCTCCTCAAAACCCACTCAAAATCGCCTACTCTCGAGCTCCAAATCGTTTTTAGAAGATATGAATTTCAAGCCCTCGAATTTGGTATAGACTGCCCAGCGATCCAGCAACGCCCCTTGTACCGCACCTGCGATCCTGCACCTGCGGAAAATCCATCGCAGGTGCTATAACTCACTAAAAGGACTAGGGCCGCACCTGCGGTCACTGGGCCACATCTGCGCCTCCGCACCTGCGGAACCGAGATCGCACCTGCGAGAATTGGTTGACCTTGACCAAACCCGCACCTGTGAGCCCTTTTTTCCGCACCTGCGGTTCCCCATCCGCAGGTGCAAGATACCAGAACCAGCAATGGTTCAACTGTTTTTTCCAAGTTCCAAAAATCACCCATTGAGCATCCGAAACATCCCTGAGGCCCCTGGGACCTCAACCAAACTTATCAACCAGTCCTAATACCTTATCCAAACTTAGTCGAGCCTCCAAAACACATCACATAACCTCAAAATCACCAAGTATACATGTATTTAAGCCTAAGAACTTATGAAATTTCCAAAATCCACAACTGATGCCGAAACACATCAAAACTAGTCCGAATGACCTCAAATTTTACACACAGGTCACAATTGACACAACAGACCTACAACCACTCTCGTAATTCCATTCCGAGCCCGATATCAAAATTTCACCTATCGGCCTAAATCGCCGAAATTCTAACTTTTGCCTAAATCTACTACAGACCTCGGAAACACGTTCCGGACACGCTCCTAACTCCGAAATCACCCAACGGAGCTAACGGAGTTGATGGAATCCCATTCCGGACCCGTCTTCCTACAATTCCAACTACGGTCCGATTTCTAAAGTTTAAACTCACATATAAGGACTATGTGTCCAAAAACTCTCCGAATTTCACCACTCAATGTTTCGACAAGCCCCAAAAGCAGAAATAGACATGGGAAGACAGTTATTAGGGAATCGGGGCGCTAACTCTCAAAACGACCTACCGGGTCGTTACATGACCCCGAAATGACCTACGGACCTCCAAATCCACTTTTGTACGCGCTCCCAATACCAAAATCACCATACGAAGCTATTTACGGACTTGGAATCCCAAACGAACATCGATAATACTGAAATACACCTCAACCCAAATTTATGAAAATCTTTCAAAATGCCAACTTCCATAATAGACGCCGAAACGCGCTCGGGTCATCCGAAACCCGATATGGACATACACCCAAGTCCAAAATCATCATACGAACCTGTTGGAACCTTCAAATCTCGATTCCGAAGTCGTTTACTCAAAAATCATACTTTAGTCAATTCTTCCAACTTAAGGCTTCCGAAATGAGAATTTTCTTTCCAAATCAACGCCGAACTTCTCGAAATTCAATTCCGACCCCGCGTACAAGTCATAATACCTTAAGTGAAGCTACTCAGGACCTCAAACCGCTGAACGATGCGCTAGATCTCAAAACGACCGGTCGGATCATTGCAAAAGGTTTATTAAAATTATAGACTTTAAGGATGAATGTATTTTTTACTTCAATTTCTTGATATTGTGGAATTTAGGGAATATATAAAGAAGGAAGTGAAAGAAATAAATAAGAATGAAAATGGAAAACAAGAAAAGATAAAAATGAAAGAAAAAGGTGGAATCTGATTTAGGCGTGAAAAGACCGGTAAAAGGAAAAAGTAGTCAAAATGAGTAAATGATTGGCGAAGTCTGACGAAATTTGCGAGTTTGAATTGTTTTCAAAAAATTGGTTAATGTTTGTGGGATATCGGATGAAAACTGTATTTGTGGGTTAGGCGGGTGAAAAGTGCTTCCTCTTACTATATTTTCATGTAAATTTCTCTATAAAATATTGCCTTAGATGAGTCTATTTGGAGAATATAGTAGATCATAATTCATTTAGCGAAACCTAACTTGCTTTGAACTAATGTTTCTTTTAGGATGAAAATTATTTACACTCCTTAACTTTGGATTAAAAATCAAATCCCTTCTTACCTTTGAACAATTATCATTTACCCTTCTTTATCCTATATTATTTTGCCCTTGTTATTTTTCAATTTCCTCTGCTATGTGTAATACTCTTTTTTATTGTACATGCTATTTATTATGATTTTTCCTATAATTTATATAATATTATACCTTATAGTAAATTATAATATAAATTTATCGAATACTTTTGGGAAAATTTCTCATAAAAATAATTGGTCTACCTACTTTTCAATTTTATAGCCTATATTTCAATTTACAACCAACTAGCCTAAAAATAATAGGCTAATACTCAACATTCAATTCCAATAGGTTCTCGACAATTACTATTTAATTTTTAAAAAAGATTGCTCAAGCTTTTAAGTTAATTTTCAAATCAGTAAATGTGATTCAAATATTAGTTCAACAAGCCAAATCCATTTGAGTGGTGAAAATGAGATTTTTAACAAGCATAAATATGTGGATTTAAATTCCGAATTTGATTTTGTGAAAAATTTGGAGTGGTTGTTATTTAGACTTGTTAGAAATAGTATAAGGAGGTTGTATATAAAATTTGAAGTCATTTAATGGAGATTTGGACTGGTTTTGAACAAGAATTGTAACTGAAAATCGTGGAAGAAGTTCGTCTACAGACGTTTGTATAAAGGTGTATAATATGTGTTTATACATTCATATAAACTATTATACAAGATTATACATAATTATACAAAAAACTAACTTCGTCTTCTTCCTTGCGTCTTTTCTGAAATTCAACTCAAATCTGGCTCAAATCTACTCCAAATTACTGAACAACACCTAATCCAAACAACTAACAAACTCAAAAAATCTTATTGTTGAAAGCAAAACTTTGAATGGCCTTCAATGATGGACTTCTACTCTTCAATTTTCTTACATTGCAACCAAGTGACATATGGGGAGAAGTAGTAATGGCGGACGACCCCTTGAAGCATATGTAGAAGATGTGAGAAGAAGAGAGAGTGAAAGCAATGGTTGTAAGAACACAAGTTTTCAATTTGCTAGTGCTTTCAATATATGTACAATATGGGCTAGGCCGAGTAAAACTTAAAAAATTAGTCATTTTTTGTTATGGTGTGAAGTCATGTGTATTTTCTTGTAATTCTTTCAATACTTTTTATTATTTTGTCACATTTGATTGGCCTTTGATACATGTCAGATGAGCTTGCCTAACGATTTTCAAGTCAACATCATAGCATTGGAGTGTTTTAAAGGAGTCAAGATAAAAAAGGTTATACTTGTAATAATTGACTACACTTAGCTCCTTAGAATTAGCTTAGGGGTATTTGGGTCATTTGTAGTCAAATGCCCTCTCTAGTATAAATAGCCCTTTAGGCTTTTATCTTAAGCAGACTTGATGAATGATAAACTTGAAGACATGCACGTCTCACCTTTTATCTTTATCTTTTAATTAATGCATTTATATTTATGCCTTTAATTCCTTTATTGCTTTGTTTATGCTTTCATTAGTGCTAAATTAGCCTTAGTTGGTGAGCAATTAGTAGTGAATGCTTAATTGCTTAATTACTTTATCCGAGTTTTCAAGAGTTGCCAATCCCTTGAGGAAGTTATAATTGATTGAGTTCATAGAGATAATTAAATTTAATATCCGAATTAGTTCTTGTTCTTCCAGTCAATTGTAGGTCTAGCTCTTATTTTTAATTCCGCGTGCTTTGCTATGTCCGTATTTTCGATACGAATCCATATCAGCCTCCATACCAGAACTGAAAGGACATACCAGCTCCTAAGGGCAGGCTAGCCAATTTTCGAAAAAGTAATTGAAAAATAGCCAGTGTTTACAAGTCATTGAAAAATAGCCACTATTTTGATGTAACACGGAAAGTTCCAACATATATACTCGAGATTGGTGCGCGTATGATCTTCCAGCATATTATGATGGAATTTCAACACACAGAAAGTTCTAGCATAATATACTGGAGATTGGAGCATTGTGTATAAACTTCCAGCATATTATGCTGGAAGTCCAGTATATTATGCTGGAATATTTTTTCGAATTTTGAACAGTGTTTTCGTTCAAATTTATTTACATACAAAGTGACTAAATTTTGATTACTTTTGAAATTGTGACTATTTTTCAGTTATCACTTGCAAATCTGGCGATTTTGAAATTTCTGTATTCCTTCATAACATAATGCACATTAAGTATATATTTAAGTTATAATTTATCCAGTGATAAATAGATATCCTTTAGGAGAGTGTTATAAAAATTTGCCTTTACTTTTAATAATTATAAAATTTTATATTACTTGCATTTAGGATATGTTTACAAGGTTCTCACTATATTTTATTCTTAATTGTGTACACAGTTTTTTAAAATTTGATTGCTTGAATACAATGGTTGATGAAAGCAAATTATTTTATTTTAATTTTAATTTTGCTCATCCTTTTTATTCAACATCAAGGAATTATTTGCTTGGTTATCATTTTTTATTTTTTTATTTTGAAAATAAAAGTTAGCCATTACATAAGTAAGTTCATAGCATAGATATTAGAAAAAAGAAAAATATCATGATACTAAAAAGATAGATATAAAAATTGTAAAGAGATAAATATTGATAATATAGAGGTTAAAATAGTCATTTAAAAAAGGCG
Organism: Nicotiana paniculata; assembly: GCA_005239505.1. NCBI lineage: Eukaryota > Viridiplantae > Streptophyta > Magnoliopsida > Solanales > Solanaceae > Nicotiana > Nicotiana paniculata. The sequence goes on along the minus strand of ML326417.1, from coordinate 26,880 downwards.
ATTGATAAATAAGGGGGAGAATAATAATTGTTCAAAATAAAGAGAGGAGTTCGATTTTTAAAGCAAAGTTTGGGAGTGTAAATGATTTTCACCCGTTTTGTTATTATTGTTGTTTTAATATTAACAAAAATAAATAGAGGCTCAATAGATCAAAATTACTTTTTTTTCCGAAAAATTATAAAACTTTTTTGGCAAAAAAAACTACAAAACTAAATTTTACCTGTTTCACCCAAACTGGGAAAGAAAGAAATTATATTTTTTAATTCTGTTTTTTTTTTCGTTGTACGGTAGAAAAACACTAACTTTGATGGAATATAATGTTATTTTTTACCTCGAAAATAGTTTTAACAATTATATTTAATTTGTGTTTCTAAAAATATGTGATTTATTCTAACACTAGTTGATTATTAGGAAGTAATAAGTGCAACTAAAGAAAATGAGATAAGCAAACCAAAGTCGTCACGAAGCCGGGTACCTCGAGCTCAGTAATATCGAAGACCTCGAGGGTAGCCTTCGGTAGTTAATAATGAAGAACAATATATGGAGAGCAATAAATGAAGAACAATAAAGATGTAGGACAAATTTGAGCACGTTAAGCGAGAAAAGCATAGAATGTTCTATTGTAGTGAATATTCATGTGTCTTACAAAATGATAGGGATCCCCTTTATATAGGATGTGAGAATCCCAACATAGTACATGCCTAATTATGACAAAGAAATACTATTGGTACAGCTGTATAACGACTCAGTACAAACGTGTACTACTTCTTCCAGACTTTATCAATTCTAACCACGTGTCCTTGGGAATTTTTCCGCCTTTCCATGACGGTCATCGATTTTTATACTGTCTTGAGGTCTGCTGTGACGAGCCTTCGATATACTCTCTCGAGGGATGCACCTTGGGGTCGAACTTCAGACTCTGCTTCGAGCCTCTCGATACCGGACTTGGAATGCCATAGAGGCCTTAAAATCGGACTTCCCTAATTTTGGTCGTATACAGATAGTCCCCTTGTTTCTTAGAGTGAAATGATAAGAAACGATTTTGAATTCTTGGCTCTTCGATATTCCCCTCGTGACGTCAGCCACGTGAGGTCAGCAATTGATGTGACAGAAAGGTTATACAGAGGCCATTTTAACACGGTTCTCGAAAAGCCCACAAACCGCTACTGGCCGCCCTTTCAACTCCTCCAATACGCTTGGAGGACCCCTATAAATATTTCAATCCTTCACATTTCATACTTTTACCCTTTACAACATTTTCACATCCTCATTAACAGTTTTCTGCTTTCATTCCTTTTCTGCACTCATTTCTTCGTCGATTTCTTTTCTTATTCTGAAACTTCACCATAGTCATGGACAAAACTTCTAAGACAGTCCCTTAAAAAGAGAAATCCCCTTCTTCTTCACGCTCGTCTAAGAGCAAAACAACAATACCCCCTCGTGTTGAGGAGTGCATCCCCGGGCCTTGTGAAACGTCATCTAATTTTAAGGTTGATAAGCCTTCTTCGGAGAGGGCCGATGCGAGCCCATATTTCGATATGTCAGTCTGGTAACCGATATCGAAAAGGTGAAGGTCAATTGCCGCTGGGGGAAGGCGGTGAAAGCGGAGATCCCTTCATCTGAAGAAGATATAACTACCTATAAAGCTGGCTTTTTCACCGTATACACATATCCCTTCACCTTAGGTCCTGTGGACCCTTCTTCACCACCAATAGATCCAGTGATCCTCGATTTTTACCGACAATATTGAGTGACGATCGGCCAGATCTATCCTTCTTTCTGTCAAATCGTCTATCTAATCAGATATTTTTCGAACATGGTCAAGGGGATGCCTTTCACCCCCGACCCCCTGATGAGACTGTATATCCCTCGTCTATATCGAGGTGGCCTAATTAAACTGCAACGTTAATCCTCGAAGGCATTATTTGCTAACATCAACAAAGACAAGGACCGAAGGTGGATGAGCCACTTCGTTCGAGTCAGGACCTCAGACCTGATCCCTTCCAAGAAGATGTCGTTCTCCGAGGAATGGAATATGAGTCGTGAGTGTCGATTTATCGAATATGCTTTGTTAATTGGATGTTTTCTTTTCCCTTTTGAACTTGTTATCTTCTGATGACCCAGCCGTTGAGTGGTACCCTGGTGCGGTCAAAGACCTCCCGAGCTGGGTACAACAATTATATTCCATCTCCTCATATGCTAAGCGCGTTTGGTGCGGCTTGGCCAAAACCCAATGGAAATCCAAAAATCATGGTAAGTTTCTATCACTGTCGTATCTGAACTCCTTAGTAAGAGATTTCTTGGTGGTATACTTGAACTTTTGTGATTATGCAGGCCTTGGTGAAGCCGTTTTGATGAGGCCGCCTCCACCTGGCAAAGTGGAGACCCAAAAATACGCCAAAGATAAGAAGAGAAAGAAGGAGACGCCGGCGTAGTCTCCGAAACCAAAGAGAGTCAAAGCTCGAAATCCTAGGGCCTATACGACGGCCTTAACTCCGGTAGCTGCTGAGATTCTTCGCGCTGAAGACGAAGATGATGACAATTGCCCACTGGTACTTAGGGGAAAGCGAAGCATCGATGCTTCAAAGGTTGCCGAGCTGGAGACTACTGAGCCGGGGGTTGCCGATACGGTCCCACCTCGAGTTGAGGAGACCCACGAGGAAGGTTTGAATGAGGTCCCCGAGCCGATCATCGACCAGGATACATCTTGTGTCGATGAGCACTTGGTCGGCGAATTCATGGGACCTAGCTCTGAAACTCTTCTAGGGCGAGAGAAGGCCCCGATTGGGGTTGTTAACATAGGTGATTCTCCGCCAGGCCCTTTATTTTCTTCAGGACAAATACAGGATGCCAAAAATAGGGAAACTCCCGACGTGGGGGCATCCTAGGGGGAGAATGATATATTTGAAGATTATTTTGCTGGTGTTGAGGAGGAGCTTGATCTCGATGCCCCACTTATTCTCGAGGAGGCTGAGAAACTCCAGAAACAGGTGATAATACTTGTGCTTTTGATTTTTGTTTCTTGTTTTTCTAACTTCTTTCCTTTGTGTTATAGGTCGTGATGCTCTACGATCGGACCTTCTCCAAGTTACGACCGGAGCTGACTCATTGTGAGGAGGAGTTTGGGAAGCTCGTGTCGGAGTAGAATGGGATCAACACTCTATATGCCCGAAAGGAAGAGGAACTGAATAACATTCGAGCAGGCTCAGAGAAAGCAATCCGAGAGCGGTCCAACTTCATTGAACATGTAGCTTACCTTTCGAGGGTTTTCTTTCCATTTTCATAACTCAGCGTTCAACAATTTGACTTGGTTTTTGCAGATCAAGCAGAAGGATGACCTAGGGGGCAACTTCGGGAAGAGATTGTGGCCAAAAATGCTAAGATCCTTGACCTGAAGTGGAGCATGGACAACATGTCCTCTGAGAAGGACACCCTTCGAGATAAGCTTATCTCGGCCCAGCATCTTCTTCAGGCTGCGAAAGAGGAGGGCCACAAATATAAAGTGCTTCACGCTGAATTGGCCGCCACGTTATCCACAGCCAAGTCAGAGGCCGACGCACTCATATCCTCGTATCGAGAAGATGCTGCTGCCGCAAATGCTCGAACCAAGAAGATATCTGAAGTGATCGAGCTCAAGCTGACCCGCGCCCTTGGGCATACTCGATTAGAAGTTCGAAGGCAGGCTTTCGAGTTAGTGCATGCCAAGAGTTTTGATCTCTCTACCGAGATCGAGGAAGCGAAGGCCTTAGAAGAAGAGTCAGGAGCACTGATCACTTTCGACGAGCGCTCTGCTAGCGGCTCGGAGATCACTGAAGATGAAGACTAGCCCTTTTTTGTTCTTTTTATTTCTTCTTTTTTGGGTAAGGGCTCTGTGTGAGAGCTTTGTAAATGCACTCGTGTAAATACGCCTTTTGGAATACAAAGATTCTTCTTGTTTTGCTTTTACTTCGTATTGATGCCTTCGATGTTCCACCTTTATGTGTTTATTCAAAGGTCGGGTTCAAACTTAATTTCAAATCCTTCGAGCTTGACCTGGCGTAACAAAGAGCCTTAAAATCGTGCTTCTCTGATTTCAATCACATACCTTTCTGAGAAAGGATTGATAAGAAAATAATTTGACTTCTCGACCCCTCGAGGCGTCGTGTGGTGACGTCATTCTTATGACGCGACCGCGATGTGACCGAAGTGGCCCGCCGGTTCATTTCCTCAAAAGTCATAATTGCTTCGTCAAAGCTGGTTGGCTATCAACATTAATGAATAGTCACCGCTTTTCTCTTATATATACTTGCTTTCCCTCTCATTAAGAGTTTTACCGATTTGTGCATCTTCCTCCGTAGAGGTCCTTTCCTCCACCATTTCTGCCGTATCAGTTTAAAGCTTTCACCGGCGTTTTCATCTCCCCTTTATTGTTTTGAATAGATCATGGCTACCATATACAATCCGTTCATCAATATAAGGGAAGCCCCACCTCTGCTTCCCGCCCGACCGGTGGTACACCGCCTGCGCTTAATCTCGAACTGCTTCGCCTTGAATAAATATTTCACGATAGAGAAACCCCCAATGTACCTGCCATCGAGAACACGCATTGAGGTACATTCGGTCAATCGAGGAGAGACACCTCGAAGCTGTGAGGAGAGACTGTGGATGGGGAAAAAAAGTAGTACTGCAGATACCCTCTCGGGAAGAGGATATTATGGCCCATGTAGAGGGGTTTCTGAACGTGTATACGTACCCCTTTACGTTGGGTCCCCTCGACCAACTCGTGCTCGAGTTCTGTCGAAGGTATCGATTTACTTTGGCTCAAATCCATCCGTCTTTCTGGCGGATCGTGCTGATGATGAGATTTTTTGCTGAAAAGGCCGAGCTTGATTTTACTCTTAGTCACCTTATTAGGTTGTATCGGCCTCTGCATTTCCGAGGTCTAATTAAACTACGACGCCGATCCACCAAGCCCTTCTTTTTCAGTGACGATAAGGACAATGATCAAGGATGGATGAGTCGATTTATTTGAGTGAGGACCGTTGACATCATTCCTGCGGAATTCCTGCCGTCCCCCCAGGAATGGAATTTCAAACGTAAGTAATATGCTGTACTTTATTAATTTTGTTCTCAATTTTTCCAAACTTCATAAGAACACTCCTTTTCCCCTTCCACACCGGTCCCGTGGATGCCAGATGCGGTCCTCGATCTTGCAGACTGGGTTCACAAATTGGCAGCTTCTTCGACCTACGACAAACGCAAGTGGCGAGATTTGTCGAAGGGCAAATGGGAGGAAAAGCTCCATGGTATGTGCTATGTAGTTCCTGTCCTAAGGAATACTTTTCTTTATGTATATTAATTTTCTTGCGGCAGGCATTGGTGAGTTCTCTGAGATGAGACTGTCCCCTCTCGGGGAGGAGGAAGGTCCTTTGGCTTCAGAGACAAAGAAGGACAGTAAAAGTAAAGGATCCTCGAGGGACGAGGATATTCACAGCAAAGCAGGACCCACTCGGAGGTGCAAGGAGGATGCAGCCATCGACGAAGATCTTATATTCGCTGGATCTGTGGATGGTAACGTTGTCGAAGAGGATGATTCTACGTTGATGGCTCAAAACAAGAGGCCTCCCGAGGCTGTTAAGCCCGCTGGACTCGGGGCTCCTAGCCTCAAGGGAGAGGCTCCAAAAGATAAGAGGGGGAAAGTCCTTCATTACCTGATTTGGTAGAGGTTGTGAGACGTCGAAAAGTACTCCGAAGTGATGAGCTCTGTCTCACCTTTGCCCGATCAGAGTGCCTCGGGTGTTTTTCCTGAGGCCAAGACAGCAGGTCCTTCACCATTATTCTCATCTTCCTCCGAAGATACCACGAGGGATGCTTGGAGCTAGAGGTCGCCCAAATTAGGCGGAGTCCCGAGTGAACATGACCCCTTCCAGGATTGCTCTACCGGGGCCGATGAGACCGAACCAGTAGATGTAAACTCGAACTTTAAGGAGGCTTAGAGACTCTGTTATGTGGTGAGTTTTGTGATGGCATTAAAACCTTTCTAACTTCATAGTTTATTTTCTTTTTCTAACTGGGCCTTCTTTTTTGTAGGTCTTTGAAAAACTTAAGACTGAGCTACTTTGCTACGAGGCCAAGTTACATAGGTCCTCGAACGGGGAGTAATCCCTCGGGCTTCTTTGTAATAAGAAGGAAAAGGAATTAGTACACCTTCGATCAAAACTGACTCGAGCTCGCGAGTATGAAGACTGGCTAGAGAAGCAGGTCACGTTAGTTCTGACTAAATATGTATTCCCCCTCCTGTATTCAAAGGAAAACACTTCGATGTATCAGTTTCAGTGAAAGATCGAGATGCTGGAACGCCTTCGGGGCGAAGTCAACCAGGTCAATTCTGTGTGCAACGAATTGAAGGCACAGATGGATGTCCTTGTTGCGGCCAGAAAGAATGCTTTGGCTAAAGTCTCTGCCCTTGAAATTCAACTCTATAATGCTTGAGAGAGAAACTCGATTCAGGCGAGCAAGATAGTTAAGCTCGAAACCGATCTCTTGAAGATAAAGGCCGAAATTGTGGAGACTCGAGCCGAAGCCAAAGAGGTCCTAGTAAAGGCCGATAAGAAGGTGGTCATCTATCTAAAAGATGCTACTGATGCTCAGAAGGAGTTGAGGGGGGCTTCCAATCGAGAAAGAAGAAGCAATGAATATGCCCGATGCAGATCCAGGAGGGAAACCCTCGAGGAGATTCATGCTAAGGGCTTCAATCTGTTGGAGGAGATAGAACAGGCCAAGGCAGATGAGTTTGACGCCAAGTTCCTCGTTTCTTCCGATGATGAAGCCGATGCTGAAGGCAATGAGGAAGAGGCTGGTGAGGGAGTTGGTCCCGAGGGAGCTGGTGAAGACATAGTCCCCGAGGAGGAAAAGACTAATTCCCCGAAGATAGACTAGGTCTTTCTTTCTTGATTTTGTAAAGGGCGCCCTGTTGGGGTGTTGTAAACGTATCTTTGTGCCACCATTATATAAAAAACCCTTTGGTGTTACCTTTGTATAAATTTCCAACTTGTTTGTGTCTTTATTTTGTCTTGAATATTGATGCTTGTCGATAATCAGTCTGATATGTTGGACTTAAAATAAAAACCCTTAGGTTTTTGTGCTTGATGAACAATCGTTAATAGTTGATTATTTAGGGTTCGACCCTCGAGTTAAGTTTTGACTCGGGACTATCAACCCTTAGGTTTTAAAACATTGTCCCTTAGGCTATTTTCAGTTTGGCCGTTAGGCTCTTTAGATCGGCCCTTAGGCTTTTTAGATTGGCCCTTAAGATCTTTAGGTTGGCCCTTATGATCTTTAGGTTGGGTCAATTCGACCTGTAATATGGCTATAGTTTTCCCCCATTTTGGCTAAAGACTTTTAAAGTTTTGGTTATGCCTTGGCATATTTTGTGTTCGTTGACTCTTCGACGGCTCGAATAAGAACCTCGATTATAAGTCAATATGCGACAATAATTGAGTACCTCGTGAGGTTCTCTCGAAGGCTGATTTTTCGAAGCCCTTTCATTGAAGGTTGATTTTTTCAAAGCTTTTTTATTGTTCGGAGCTGATATTATCGAAGCTTTTTTTCTTATGCCGAGGGTAGCTTGACTAACTGGTTTTTTTGAAGTGTTTGAAGGACTTTAAATCTTATGGCGGAAGTCAGACGTCTCGGAGCCATGTTATCTCGGTCGTATCCTTTTAATATGACCGTAGTCTTTATGTTCGGCCGTAGCCTATAGTCCCCGGATGAGACGACCTCGACCTCTATATCGAGGGTATGCCTTTTTAGGGGTCTTACAAGTTTGAATATATAGCCTTGGTCTTAATATTGGTGTTACGCCTTTTTAAGGTCTTACAAGTTTGAGTATGCCTTGTTGAGGTCTTATAAACTTGATATTGCCTTATTGAGGTCTTATAGGTTCGATTTTGCCTCATTGAGGTCTTATGAGCTCGGTGTTGCTTCATTGAGGTCTTACGAGTACGAGTCATTGGTGACTCGATAAGCTGACTGTCGATGACAGTCCCCGGGTGTTCAGGCGTGTTTGGCCCTTGAGCCGTTCCATGTGAAAATATTAAACTTCTTTGAGGCACAAAGCGTTTTGATAAGTAAATATGCTTCTTCGATTATTTGATACAAGCGTACATGTTTTTTCCATCAGGGACTCGACTGTTCTACGCGGACACGGTTCATTTGACGGTTTGGCCCGATACAATGTTCTCCTATCAAGGCCCTCTTTGGCATAACTTGATTTCTTTGAAAAAGTAACCTCCTAGGGTGATGCCCCCCAATATTCAAGGTTGACTGAAAAGAATCCTTGAATACTTGTTGAGTTTTTCTTAGGTATCATATGGATGTTGCTTCGCTAAAAACCTTACCGGTAAAACCCGTTTGGGATAAAACCCCATCTAAGGGAAAAATAGTGAAACACATGCTTTAAAACCTATGGTCTTCAAGCTGGAGTGTGCTTCAATAGTTTAAAATATAAATAAAAATGGAGAAGATTATACCTCGGTAATAATATCACTTTGAGCATCGATATGTTCCAATTGGTTGGTAGTTGCTCATCTACCATAATGCTAAGTTTGTAGGACCTTTTGCCTACTACTCCGAGGATGCGGTACGGTCCTTCCCAATTAGGACCTAGCTTTCCTTCATTCGAGTTTCGAGTGTTGAGGGTGACCTTTCTTGGAACTAAGTCCCTGACTCCGGAGTAGCAGAGTTTTGTTCTTATGTTGTAGTACCTTTCGATCTTTCGCCTTCGAGCGGCCATTCGAACTAGTGCAGCCTCGCGCTTTCCATCTAGTACCTCGAGGGCGGTGTTCATGGCCTCGATGTTTGAGCCCTCAGTTGCCTTGATTTTGTCTGGGTTGATCTTGATTCCCCTATTCGATGCCATGAGGCCCAAAAATTTTCCCGAACCGACTACGAAGGCACATTCCTCGGGTTTGAGCTTCATGTTATACCTTCTGAACCTGCAAATGAGTCAAATGGTCCTCTGCACGAAGGGACTTAACTAGCATGTTATCAATGTAAACTTCCATAAACTTGCCTATTTGATGTTCGAACATCTTATTAACTAGGCGTTGATATATGGCTCCCGCATTTTTTTTAACCCGAAGGGCATTGCATTACAACAATATGTACCATACTTCATGACGAACAAGAAAAGTAAGGATCTTGTTGGTCGGCCATGGCATCGATCAAGCAAGCGATGTTGGGCAATGGTAATGATTTTTGAGAAATTTTGTTACCTTTCTTTGACGAATGCATGCTTTACCTCGGACTGAGGCCTGTTCAAGCTCTTCGACTGTTGACTTCGACATCCTCGATCAACTGTTCCTCGATCATCTGTCCCTCGGGTTCAACCGAGGTTGTAGACTGTGATTATTATTTGGCTACCTGCTTGTCTTTGGACTTCTCCGAGGTGGAAGGTGTCAATGTTGGTTCCATTTCGTGCACCGCGAACATCTCCTTTGCTGCATGCTGCTCTCCATACACCATTTTCACACCGTCCTTTGTTGGGAACTTCATCATTTGATGAAGAGTTGATGGCCTGCCCTTATGCTATGTATCCACGGCCTTCCGAGTAAGGCATTGTACCTCATGTCACCTTCGATGACATGAAACTTGGTATCTTGAATTGTATCAGCCATATTGACTGGGAGGATAATTCCCCCTGGTTGTCTCACTCGCCATGTTGAATCCATTAAGGAGTCGAGAGGCGGGTATGATCTGATCGAGCAGTCCGAGCTGCTCCACCACTCTCGACCTGATTATGTTGGCCGAACTACCTGGATCCACGAGCACATGTTTAATTTGAACTTTATTCAACATAAAATAAATTACCAGTGCATCATTATGAGGCTGAGACAAGGCCTCGACGTCTTCTTCATTGAACGTAAGGGCATCCTCGGGTATGTATCTCCGAGTTCGCTTTTCCCTTGTGATGGATACTTTTGTCCGTTTGAACACGGGTCCCTGTGGGACGTCAGCTCCTGCAATGATCATATGAATGATGTGCTAGGGTTCTTCTTGTTCGTTCTTCCTATTCACCTCTCTTTCTCGAAAGTGATTCTTTTCTCGATCGCTGAGGAATTCTCGAAGATGCCCTTCGTTGATCAGTTGGGCCACCTCCTCTCGAAGTTGTCTACAGTCCTCGGTCCTATGACCGTGAGTGTCATTGTATTTGCATATTAAGTTGGGGTTCCTTTGGGAAGGATCTGACTGCATGGGCTTTGGCCACCTGGTATCTCTGATCTTACCTATGGCCGACACGATGTCCGAGGCATCGACGTTGAAGTTGTATTCTGACAATCTGGGTGCCTCCACCGGCCCCGTGTGCCTATCGAACCCGGATTTGCTCATGAATCCCCGGGAACCTTGACCTTAATCTATCCTTCGATAGCTTCGAGTTATATTACATCTCGGGGCATTTCTTCAATCTTCTACATACGGTTGGTATCTTTCCTTGTTTGGTCTCGACTCCCTTTCTGAATTCCTTGATTCCTTTGTTAAGAGCCTGCTTAGATATACTAAACCCGAGGGGGATCCCAATTGGTCGTCCTCGACCCTTATTTTGGATTGATACATGTTGTGAACATCCGCCCAAGTTATGGCAGGATACTCAACCAAATTTTTCTTCAGCTTCTTCGAAGCTATCGAGCTTCGTTCGTTCAGGCCCTGAGTGAAGGCATGCACTGCCCAATCATCAGAGACTTATGGTAATCCCATTCGCTCCATCTGAAAGCGAGATACGGACTCCCTTAGCATCTTGTTCTCTCTTTGTTTAATTTTAAAGACATCAGACTTTCTTATGGCGCCCTTAATGGCACTAGCATGTGCCTTCACAAAAGAATCTGCCAACATGGCAAACGAATCTATTAAGTTCGGAGGTAGGTTATGATACCACATCATGACCCCCTCGACAATGTTTCTCCAAATTTCTTCAACAAAACGGATTCAATCTCATCATCTTTTAGGTCATTTCCTTTTATACACAAGTATACGTGGTAATGTGCTCATTGGGATCTGTGATCCCGTTGTACTTTAGGATATCAGGCATTCTGAACTTTTTCGGAATGGGCTTCAGAGCTGCGCTTGCTGGAAATGGTTTCTGCACGAACTTCTTTGAATCTACCCCCTTCAAAATCGGAGGTGCGCCCGGAATCTGATCGACCCTCGAGTTATAGGTTTCCATTTTTTTGTCGTTGGCCTCCATCTTCTTTTCTCCTGACTCAATCCTTTTAGTAAGGTCCTCGAGCATTTTCATAATAGTGGGGTCTGGGATCTGATCCTGACCCATTGTTACTCGATCTTTCTGGTGCTTGCTCAACTCGGGGAGTTGTTTCTGGTCCTGCTATGCTCGGGGTCTTCTGCTGACTTTGTAACTAAGCTATAGCCATTTGTTGTGCTTGTAACATTTCGAAAATGACCTGTAGGCTGACTTCTTTTTCTTCCCGAGCTTGTGTTCTTTGCGCTTCATGTTGGTCACCTCCGTGCACGCTTACGTCGGTATCAGTATCTATATCAACATGCAAAGCATTGCGTGAGCCTTCATCGACAAGTATTTGTGCTGGTTCCACCCCAGGGTTTTGCAGTGGCACACCGACGACTGAGGCAGTTAGTTGCGCTGTTTTCTCCATGGAGCTCATGTTGAGTTAGACATCTTTTGACCAGAAATCAAAGATTCTTGGACAAGAAAAAGTGTGAAAAATAACTTGTGTTTTCATAAAACTAGCACCAAAAAAGTCACTATTATTTTTAGCCCCACGGTGGGCGCCAAAGTGTTCACCTCGAAAATGATTTTAACAATTATATTTAATTTGTGCTTCTAAAAATATGTGATTTATTCTAACACTAGTTGATTATTAGGAAGTAATAAGTGAAAGTAAAGAAAATGAGATAAGCAAACCAAAGTCGTCACGAAGCCGGGGACCTCGAGCTCAGTAATATCGGAGACCTCGAGGGTAGCCTTTGACAGTTAATAATGAAGAACAATAAATGGAGAGCAATAAATGAAGAACAATAAAGTTGTAGGACAAATTTGAGCACGTTAAGCGAGAAAAGTAGAGAATGTTTTATTGCAGTGAATATTCATGTGTCTTACAAAATGATAGGGATCCCCTTTATATAGGAGGAGAGAATCCCAACATAGTACATGCCTAATTGTGACAAAGAAATACTATTGGTACATCTGTATAACGACTCAGTATGGACTTGTACTATTTCTTGCAGATCTTATTAGTTCTAACCACGTGTCCTTGTGAATTTGCTCGCCTTTACATGACGGTCATCGATTTTTATACTGCCTCGAGGTCTGCTGTGACGAGCCTTCGATATACTCTCTCGAGGGATGCACCTTGGGGTCGAACTTCGGACTCTGTTTCGAGCCTCTCGAGACCGGACTTGGAATGCCATAAAGACCATAAAATCGGACTTCCCCGATTTTGATCGTATACAGTTATGTTGAATCTGAGCAAATTATAGGCTGTTAACTTAATCATATCATGACCTAACTGGAAAATTGTGTTTGCATTACGAAAAGGAAATGTCTTCCGAAACCGGAGGAAGGTGTAACATGTTTTACAGAATTGAACATGGTCCAAAGAACCTATTTTATTTATTAAGAACTAAATAGTCAATAGCTAATTAATATGGTTAGTATACTCGGTCTACTTAAGTGTTTTTCCAACACCACACTAGCATACTTTTTAAATTTAAGGTCTAATATAAGAACTAATATAAGTATGTCACACAATTTTACTTTTACAGTATACTCCCTCCGTTCGCTTTTACTTATTTATTATTGACTTTACACACCTTTAAGAATTAATAAATAAAATACATAATTTATCATGATACTCATATTACTTGGTGTATAGTCTTAATGGATTTGGAATAAGTAATTAATATACTAAGGGCAAAACATGAAAAATAAATTATTTTTTTCTTAACATGCAAAAAGTGACAAGTAAAAATAAAAATTTATTTCTAGAATACTTGACAAATAAAAGCGAACGGAGGGAGTATCATTTACGTAATATGTGTGATGGTATAATATTGTTTTCTTTCATTGTTGATCACCTTAATTATTGTCTTCTTGTTTTTATTCTGCTTTTATATGGCTTTTTGGTACTGTCCCTTCTTGTCTATATTTTCATTAATGTGGTGCTTATGATTTCCTGAGCCAAGGGTCTAATATTGAAAATAACCTCTCAATCCTCACAATGTAGGGATAAAGTCTGCGTACACATTACCTTCTCCAGACCCTACGATGTGGGATAATACTAGTATGTTGTTATTGTGTGATGGTATAAAATATATTTATATTTATGCAACTAGTGTACGTAATTTGGTTTACTCAATCAAATTATAAGGATAAACATTTGTTTGGGTTTTACCTTGAATTTTTTAATTATTAGGATTCTCTTTTTTGAAAGAAAGGAAAAAACTCCTAAAAGGAATAAATCTCTTACATATGCCTTTTATTTTATTTTTTGGAGAAAAAGAATTGAATGATCTATGCCTCTCACAATAAGAACAATAACAATATTGACATAGTTTTATTTAGGAGGGAATTTATTCTCTCTATATGTTCTTTTTATAGTATTTGAAGATTGATGTAGGTAACTTGACCAAATTAATCATTTTTAAATGATAGTAGTTTCTTTTGATATGTTTGTTTAATGCCTGATTTCGTCATTGAAATTATTTTTGTTGGGTTCCTCTTACATGATGTTATTTTCGATGCCAACAACATTTACATAAGTGATGTAAATGACCAAACATGAATTTCTAGTAGAAGCTGAGTCGTTCTCCGTTATTATTTCCATCAAAATATAAAATATTCATTGTTTGCTACAGGGAATTAATATGCATACCTCAGAATTGTTTTGGAACTTCCATTTGGAGGGGCATAGAGTGGCCTCGTTGACATCTTGCTTTTGTTGAAGGAATCAGCAACTCCACAGCAGATGAAATTTTCATAAAATCCTCAAAAAGCTCTTTCATAAAATTGGAGATGGACATAACAAGAGCACATTGATGATAACAAATTAAACATATGCAATTAAGCAAATATATAGATATCCAGTTTAGCTGGCATTTAACATAAAGTTATGCAGATCGAAATGCAAGTAAATATGCACTAAATTTTTGAAAGCTTAACACTAATTAAATTTGTAGATGTGTTAAATCTACTTAAACAAGAATGGTTTCATCTAACATGTCGAACTTTCCTTATTAACTCTGATTACGCATTTACGTACGTGAAGTCATTTGAGAAGCTAAGTATCAATTACAGTATCGTATATGAGGAATGTCACCGCTACTCTAAGCCATACAACTAATGAAGTGTATATATACATTGTTTTTGTTACTCTTGTATACGGTCAAAATCGAGCTTGCCCAATTTTGTATGGTTAATCGAGACCGGGTTGACAGGTCAAGGTTCGACCTCACGTTGTATCGGACCATGACACGAAGATAGATTACTAAGCTCATTAATCAGTAATTGGTCAAGATCGAGGCCAGCCGTGATCGAGATCGAGCAGAATGGAGATCGAGCAAGATTGAAGGAAGCCTACTGAGTCGAACAACAGAAAGGCGAGATATCTGTGATCGGGCAAGGATCATGGCAGAAATCTCGGCACATATCAAGTCCAAACCGGTTAATTAGCCAATCATGAGATTTTCTTATGTATTTAAAATTGTACCATAAGTAGAATTCCTCTACTATACAAAGGGGGTTCTAATCATTTTATAAACATCACATTCACGCATAATAAAGCAGTATATTACATTTTTCTCTTAAGCTCTCTTGTTATGTTGTTCAGATCTTACTCTTCAATAACATACTCAGTTGGTTCGAGGGCGACCTAGCTCGAATGCCAAAGTTGCACATTACATTGATTCACTTTATTTTATAGTTAATTTCTAACATCAATTTTCATATTTATCAGTTTGTGCCAAGTGAAATCACAGCCTTAAAACCACTTATAAACTTAATTGTTATCTGATTTTAAGGGTAACAGTTTGGCACCCACCATGGGGATAAGGATAGTAGTGATTGCCTGGTACTAATTTTCATAACATATATTGCTTTACACTTGTTCTTGTAAGTGTTTTTGATTCCAGGATCAGCATGTCGAACTCTCAAGCGGTACCTACACACATCGACAATGGCCTTGGTTTTCATGGCGAAAGTGACAACATAGCCGCCCCAGGGAACGAAGTTCCTCCGGTTGACCTCGAGGGAGTACCAGTTGCAGACCCCATCGACGTCAGTTCCCATGTTGCCCTGAATGCAAATATGGGTGTCGACCCCGAAAATAGCATTCGTAGAGACGTTCGATCAACCGTTCAGAACGCACAAGGCGGCGAAGAAAGCGGAATCAGCCTTCGAATAATATTCAAAATGTTGCAGGCTCAACAAGCTGCAATAGCACAACTCCAAAATCAGAACCATGCACCGAGTAGAGTCGAACCCCAGCCATCATAAGAAGTTGTTCACAGGGCCGAACTAGCACCGGGAAGGTCAAATGCAAATTAATCAGGGACCGACCCCACTATCATGAGAATTCCCAAGAAATGACAAAGCGAATTTAATTGGGGGAGAAGAAGATTGAAGAAAACGACAAAAAAGTGGAAACATATAACTCCCNGGGGGGGGGGGGGGGGGGGGGGGGGGGGGGGGGGCACCACAGATTTTGAAGGGTTTGGATTCAAAGAAGTTCGTACAGAAACCCTCCCCCCCCCAAGCGTGGCTCCTAAGCCTATTCCAAATAAATTTCGCATGCCAGAAATCCTCAAGTATAATTGAAGTACCGCCCCAACGAGCATGTTACTTCTTACACATGCGCAAGTAAGGGTAACGATCTAGAGGACGATGAGATCGATTCCGTACTCCTGAAGAAATTCGGAGAGACCTTATCAAAGGGGGAGATGACATGGTACCAATAAAAATTTGCCACCCAACTCCATTGATTCTTTTTCCATGCTCGCAGATTCCTTCTTTAAGGCACACGCTGGTGCCATAAAGGTCGAGACTAGGAAGTCAGAACTTTTCAAAGTGAAGCAGAAAGACAACGAGATGCTCAGGGAGTTCGTATCTTGGTTCCAAATGGAATGTATGGATCTAACCCTAGTCACAGATGATTGGTCCATTCTGGCTTTCGCTCAAGGCCTAAACATACGAAGTTCGGTAGCTTCACGACAGTTAAAGCAGAACTTGATCGAATATCCAGCTATAACCTGGGCCGATGTGCATAATCGGTACCATTCAAAGATTAGGGTCGAGGATAACCAGTTAGGGGATCCTTCCGGGTCCGTTTATCCAAACGGGCCCATCGACAGATTTAAAAGGGATATTGACCGGGAACCACGGTCAAACAGAGATCTATATCAGCCATACGGTGGAGATCGGAGAAACAACGAACCTGGACGCAACCCCATTCGAAGTGATAGAAGAAATGATCGAGGACAGAGCTCTCGGGGCTCATGAGTAAGAGTGGTTTCGACAGGAATGTCGAGCCCAAAAAAGACCCTCGACTGTCGGGATACAACTTCAACGTTGATGCGTCAGCTATCGTATCATCCATCGGACGCATCAAAGACACCAGGTGGCCTCAACCTCTACAAACTGATCCGGCCCAGAAAAATCTCAATAAAATATGCAAGTATCATGGCACCCATGGTCATTGAACATAAGATTGAAGACAGTTGAGGGAAGAGGTAGCCCGTTTGTTCAACGAGGGGCATCTTCGAGAGTTCTTAAGCGATCGGGCTAAGAATCACTTCAAGAAAAGAGATTCAAACAGACAGAATGAGCAAGAAGAGTCGTAGCACTTAATCCACATGATTGTTGGAGGGGTCGATATTCCTCAGGGGGCCATATTCAAATGCACCAAGGTGTCGATCACGAGGGAAAAACGGACTCGTGATTATGTACCAGAGGGAACCTTGTCTTTCGACGATGAGGATGCAGAAGGAATCTTAAAACCTCACAACGACGCACTAGTAATATCTGTTCTTATAAATAAAATCCAAGTTAAACGTGTTTTGATTGATCCTGGTAGCTCGGCCAACATTATTCGATCGAGGGTCGTAGAACAGCTCGGCCTACAGGATCAAATTGTGCCCGCAGCCCGAGTACTTAACGGCCTCAACATGGCAAGCAAAACCACCAAAGGTGAAATTACTTTGCTAGTGAACGTGGCCGGGACCAGCCAAGAAACAAAGTTCCATGTGATCGAGGGTTACATGAGGTACAACGCCCTGCTCGGAAGGCCTTGGATCCATAACATGAGAATACTACCCTCAACCCTTCACCTAGTTCTGATGTTCCCAACACCAGAGGGAGTCAAAACGGTGTACGGGGAGCAGCCCGCCGCTAAGGAGATGTTTGCAGTCGACAAAGTTATACCGGTATCGACACTCACATCAGCGAAGGGATCGGATTCGAAGGGAAAACAGGAGGCCAAATAGCAATCACAGACACCATCCTCGACCCAATCGAAGAAGCAAGGGACCGACGAGGACAACGACTATTGGATCCCTCGATCCTTCATAATTCCTAATGACTCTGACGCCACCAAGTCAACGGTCGAAGAGCTGGAACAAGTCATACTAATCGAGTATCTACCCGACCGAAAGGTATACGTGGGCACGGGGTTAACCCCCGAGCTCAGGAGAAAACTTATTCAATTCCTTTTAGATAACATTTATTGCTTTTCTTTGTCCCATCTCTATGTGACAGGGATCCCACTGAAAATCCTGATGTTTCATCCGGTGAAGAAAAATAGAAGGCCTCAATCCGAGATTAAGCATGCATTCATCAAGGATGAGGTAACCAAACTTCTCAAAATAGGATCCATTAGAGAAGTAAAGTACTCCGAATGGTTAGAAAACGTAGTGGTAGTCCCTAAGAAGGGAAATAAACTTAGAATGTGTGTAGATTATAAAGACCTGAATAAAGTATGCCCTGAGGATTCTTTTCCTTTGCCTAATATCGACCGTATGATTAATGCCACGGCCGGCCATGAGATTCTCAGTTTTCTCGATGCTTACTCTAGGTACAACCAAATACAGATGAACCCAAAGGATCAGGAAAAGACCTCGTTTATTACTAAATACGGCACCTATTGTTATAATGTAATGTTGTTCGGACTAAGAAATGCTGGTGCAACTTATCAACACCTAGTAAACCAAATATTCGAAGAACAAATAGGAAAATTAATGGAAGTTTATATTGATGACATGTTAGTTAAGTCCCTGCGAGCAGAGGACCATTTAAAGCATTTGCAGGAGACTTTCGATATATTGAGGAAGTATAATATAAAGCTCAACCCAGAAAAGTGTGCGTTCAGGGTTGGCTCGGGAAAGTTTCTTAGCTTCATGGTGTCCAATGGGGGAATCGAGATCAACCCCGATAAAATCAAAGCTATCGAGGATATTATGGTAGTAGATAATGTGAAGGTTGTGCAAAGGCTAACGGGGCGCATAGCCGCCCTAGGGAGATTCATTTCGAGATCCTCAGATAAGAGCCACCGATTCTTCTCACTGATTAAGAAGAAGAACAATTTCATACGGACCCCGGAATGCCAACAGGATTTGGAGGAACTAAAGCGTTATTTATCGAGCCCGCCGCTGCTTCACACCCCAAAAGAGGACGAACAACTTTACTTGTACTTGGCAGTCTCAGAGATAGCGGTAAGTGGAGTCCTGGTCCGAGAAGAACAAGGTACGTAATTCCCTATCTATAATGTTAGTCGGACCTTAGGTGAGGCCGAAACCAGATATCCAACCTTAGAAAAACTGGCGCTTGCTTTAATAAGCGCCTCTAGGAAATTAAAGCCATATTTTTAATGTCATCCAATATGTGTTGTAACAACTTATCCACTTCGAAATATTTTTGCACAAACATGATCTTTCGGGTCGATTGGCCAAATGGACCATAGAAATCAGTGGGTATGATATTGAATATCGACCCCGAACCGCCATCAAGTCACAAATCTTGGCAGACTTTATGGCCAACTTCACTCCAGCCATCCTACCCGAGGTTAAAAGAGAACTGTTAATAAAATCGGGTACGACCTCGGGAGTCTGGACCCTTTTTATGGATGGTGCTTCGAACGTGAAGGGGTCCGGGCTAGGCATCGTACTAAAACCACCAACATGTAATGCAGTTAGATAGTCTATTAGGACTACAAAATTGACTAACAATAAGGGTGAGTATGAGGCCATGATTGCAAGTCTTGAATTAGCTAAAATCTTGGGAGCATCATAGAGGCCAAGTGTGATTCCTGCCTCGTGGTAAACCAAGTTAACAAGACCTTTGAAGTCTGAGAAGACTGAATGCAGAGATACTTGGATAAACTACAGGTGACTCTACATCAATTCAAGGAATGGACCTTGCAACGGGTACCTCGAGAACAGAACAACGAGGTCGATGCTCTCGCAAATTTAGGGTCATCGGTTGAAGACGACGAACTCAACTCGGGAAATGTCGTACAACTCCTAAGACCGGTGGTCGAAGAAGGACACGCGGAGATAAAATCCACAAGTTTGACCTGGGATTGGAGAAACAAGTACATAGAATATTTGAAGAACGGAAAATATCCATTAGATCCAAAGGAATCGAGAGCTCTACACACAAAGGCAGCACAGTTCACTTTGTCCAAAGACGGAATACTATTTAGGAGAACGTTCGATGGATCGCTGGCGATATGTCTGGGACCGGTAGATACAAAATACGTCCTACGGGAAGTTCACAAGGGCACTTGTGGAAATCATTCTGGTGCCGAATCGTTGGTCCACAAAGTAACCAGAGTAGGGTACTACTGGACCGATATGGAGAAGGATACAAAAGAGTTCGTTCAAAAATGTGACAAGTGCCAAAGGCATGCGCCAATGATTCATCAACTCGTGGAATTGCTCCACTCGATCGTATTCCCATGGCCTTTCATGAAATGGGGAATGGACTTCGTCGTCCCTCTTCCATCATCCCCAAGTAAGGCTCAGATTATTTTATTTATGACTGATTATTTCTCTAAATGGGTTGAAGCTTAGATTTTCGAGAAAGTCGGAGAAAAGGAAGTCATAGACTTTATTTGGGACCACATCATATGCCGATTCGTGATGCCCTCCGAGATTGCATGTGATAATGGAAAATAATTCATCGGCAACAAAGTAACTAAATTTCTCGAGGATCAAAAGGATCCTATTAACACCTTATCATCCCAGCGGGAACAGACAAGTCGAATCGACCAACAAAACCATCATCCAAAATCTTAAGAAGAGATTGACAGACACCAAAGGGAAATGGAGAGAAATACTACCCGAGGTTCTATGGATATACCGCACAATATTGAAATACAGTACTGGAGCAACATCGTTCTCGTTAGTTTATGGCGCCGAAACTCTAATCCCGTTCGAGGTTGGAGAACCTAGCATCAGGTTTCGATATACAACAGAAGAGTCAAATAACGAGGCCATGAATATGAACCTAGAATTTTTGGATGAAAGACGCGTAGCCACCCTCGTCTGATTGGCTTCCCAAAAACAACTGATCGAAAGGTACTACAATCGAAGAGCCAATATTCGAAATTTTAACATCGAGGACTTGGTGCTAAAAATAGTCACCCTCAACACCCGAAATCCGAATGAAAAGAAACTGGGTCCGAAATAGGAAGGACCATATCATGTTCTCAAAATCATCGAAAAAGGATTCTACAAGCTCGGCACGTTGAACGGTGAACCACTACCGAGAAATTGGAACGTGTCGCACCTAAAACGATACTACTACTAAGGTACGACCCCTTCCATTTTCATTTATATTTTAAACTAAATCTTGCAGGTGCTCGACCAGAAGCAACGATGGATTCTTCGACATGAAGTCTTTAGGTATGAAAGCACGCGTTGCACTCTTTTTTCCTTAGATCGATTTTATCCCAAATGGGTTTTTCGGTGAGGTTTTTAATGAGGCAACCATTGATCGTGCTAACTTTGAACCAGTATCCGAGGCTTCTTTACAATCAACCTCGAATACTGGGGGGGAGTCATTGCCCTCAAATGTCAACTTTGTTGCGAGGAAATTACTTCATGGAAGCGGGGTCTCGCTAGGAAAAAATTGTAAGGGCCAAACAGTCAAACGAACCGTGCCCGCATAGTTTGCTCGAGCCCTGACACAAAACATGTACGCATGTATAATCATTTATAAAGAGAAGTAATTTTCCTTGCCAATATCCCATGCCTTAGAAAATCTTTTCTACTTTGCAATGTCATACTCTCGATCTATTATGTAAACAACATTAAGGGTCGATCATAACCAAAATTCGGATAATTACCCCCACGCTTGGGGACTGCTGTCCGAAAGTAAACGAGATCGAATTATTCAAACTTCGAGATCATAAGAACTTTTAGGAAACCCTCAATTTTTATAGGCCACGGCCACCCCACTCGGGGACTGACACTTTGGGCAAGTTTGAAGTAAAATAGAAAAATAAGCCCAAGGGGCAAATCCCCAACTAAGAGGTTACATCCGAATTAACACGGTTCAGAGACGTCCGAATTTCGTAACAAAACAGGCCTTCGAATTCATTCATAAATCGGTTAAAAAGGCTACCCCGACAGAATCATAAAAGGCTTCGATGATATCAAGCCTCGAAAACTCGAATGAGTACAAAATTGTTCGAATTCTCAAACAATTCCTTATTTCATGCTAAGGAATTACAAGTTTTGTAAATACAAATGATAAAAAACTTTTTAAGTCGAAAAGGGGAGAAAGCCATAAACAATCTTTTTACAAAGGCCAGATTGGCCTAATACAAAAAAATACAAAAGCCTAAGGACTGCTTTTGCTTTGAGTTCGAGAGACCATCCTCGCTCAAATAAAAAACCTAAGGGTTACCTTACTTCGAGTTCGAACAAGCACTTACTCGATCGTAAAGCCTAAGGGCTATACGAGTTCGGTTTCAATCAAATTATATAAACCTCGGACCTTAGAATACAAATTCCTAATTTTATAAGGAAAAAGGGAAGGAAGTTTTAATATATGTCAAAAATCATTTACAAGAAAAGCATGGCCTGATCAGAATTCTCTACAAAAAGCTGAAACGACTTTAAAAGAAACACAAAGAAATAAATACAAATTCTAAGGGCCTAGTCTTCTCCGGGAGCAGCATCTTCACTCTCAGAGCCTTCTCTACTTTCGGACCCGCTCATGCTCCCAAAATCGTCTTCATCAGGAAAGGTCAACACTTCGGCTTCAGCTTCAAGCTCTTTAGCACTCTCGATCTCGGTTGTAAGATAGAAGTCACGAGCGTGGATCTCCTCGAGAGTCTCCCTTCTATACTGGCATTTAGCATGCTCGGCAACCCACTTTTCTCGAGCCTGAGTAGCTTTGGCAACCTCCTTTGCTCGAACTTGAGCAGTTTCAGCATCGGTCCGGTAGATGGCCACCATTGCATCAACATTAACCTCGGCCGCTTCGACATCCTATTTGGCCGCTACAAGTTTTGTGACCAGCTTCTCTCGATCGGAAGTTATTGAACCCAAACGAGACCGGAACTCCTCAATGTTTTTGGCTTGCATCAAGGCTTTCTCTTTCATGCTTCGGAGTTGGGTTTTAGCTGAAGTCAGTTCAGCTCGGGCAGCCTCATTTTCTAAGGCAAAGGGATCCATTTTCTTCTTCCACGCCACGGTCTCCACCTTCACTACATCCACTTCCTCACGAAGTTGCCCGATCATATCGAGATTTTGCTGACCTGTGATACCAAACTATTAGCCACCACGCCCGAGTCAGTATCATTAACTTCAAAGATTCTTTTTACCTGCTCGGCCAGATCAGCTTGTTCTTTTTAAGCTGCTTCTAGCTAAGCGCGAAGTCCCTTTTCTTCCCCTTCTCTTTGCTCACTAAGAAGCTTAAAAGCATCTTTCTCCTCAGTGAGTCCTCAGATTTCGGCCTCACACCGGCTCAGCTCCCATCACGATCGAAAGAAAGCCTCGTGATGAAGCATATAAGCCTACAAGAATAAGAAAGAAGGAATTATTCAAAGGGAGAAAAGTACAAGTATGAAAATTGACATCGGCGAAGAAAATAAGGACTTACCCGGTTTAGAGCCTGTTGGGATTCGTTGAAAAGACAAGACGTCCCACCTCGTCCATCTGGGCTTGATCTTCTTCCATGACCAAACATCAGAGGTAGCTAGCTATCCCTACGGGGGCAGCGAGAAATCGGGCATCCTCCGGGACCGTGATAATGATTGTTCGCTTGCACCCAGGATCGACACTAGGGGCCGAAGACTGGTTGGTCAGTTTAAAACTCGAGGAAGCCTCGTCCGAGCTCTTCTTCAGAACCTCCATGTCACTCAGACCGGTAACATCTTCTACCCCAAAAAAATAACTATGGAAAGGATCTTCCTCTCCATGGGATCCTTCCCGTGGCAAGTCTCCATGGCCTGATCCTAGCGTATAATCGACTCAAAGAATGAAGGGAATGAGGGGGAATCCCCAATATCTGTTACCCCAAGTGGGTCCTTTGGGGCACTGCCTCCATCTCGGGGAGCCTCGATCTCGATTTCTACAACGACGTCCACCACCTCCGCAATGGCCTTCTTACCCCGAGGTGAAGTATCGTCGGCTCTTTCCGGCTCGGGTACTTCGGCCGAGTTTTCACCCTGGATCTCATCAGGTCGGGGTAAGGCAATTTCAGCTTCCACCGGCTCTGAAACTCTTTGAGTCTCGGCATTAGCTCGAGCATGGTCCAGTAGTCCAGAGTCATCTTCTTTATCTTCTTCTTCTTCTTCTTCTTCTTCCCTTAGCCTTTGGACTGACTCCAAAGTTAGAGGGATAGTGTTCCCTTGGGTTTACGAGCTGCTCTCTTTCTGGGTTTTTGCCTCTCAGAGTTCGGGGCCTTTTTCCTCTTATTCTCCTTCACCGGCATCGAGATAGCCGGTGAAACTTCTTCATCACCGGACGGGGGTCTCATAATCACGTCCTTCCTGAGACCTACAAAAGAAGAAATAAGTAAGCTCAGAAAGATATGTTGGTTAAATTGTTAAGTCAGGAAGAAGGCTTGCCATGATTACTAGCCTCTCACTGACCCTTTGACAAATCGCGTCATGCGTGCTCGACATGTGTTGACGTCGAAACCAGGATCCTAACCCAGCTCTTGAGGTGGGAACTGATCTTGGCATCCAGGCAACGGCTGCATCGAGAAGAAAACTGATAAGAAAGGATGAAGAAGTAAAAACAACAAGCAAAAATTAAGGACGGAATCACACTTACGTTTCACATTCCATTTCTTGGTAAATGGAATGCTCTCAGCCGGGATTAGGTTTGTGGTTTTCACTTGAACGAATCGGCCCATCTAGCCCCGGTCTTTGTCTTCTTCTATACTTGATATAGGCACCTTGGTGGCCCGGCGTTGAAGCTTTATCAGCCCACCTCGATAGAGTCGAGGGCTATACAGCCTCATGAGGTGGTCGAGGGTGAAAGAGAGCCCATCGATTTTGCTCACAAAGAAGTGGAGCAGTATCACAATCCTCCATAAAGAGGGGTGAATTTGGCCAAGAGTCACTTGGTATTTCTTGTAGAAATCCACGATGACCAGATTGAGAGGACCCAACGTGAAAGGGTAAGTGTAAACACTTAGGAACCCCTCTACGTGGGTGGTGATCGCTTCTTCTGGTGCCGGCACCACCACCTCTTTGTTTACCCAGTTGCAATCTTTCTTTACCTAGTCAAGGAGGCTTTTGGGTATCGAGCATACATATCTCGATACCGGTTCGCATCGACCAGGAATCGAAGAGGTTTTCTTGACTTTGAAGTCGGAATCAATGGCACACCCCTTGGGAACGAACTCTTAAAGGCGTGGATCCACCACTGGTTTCTCGCCGGTCGGCCGGGACGAGGAAGCGATTTCTTTCTGCGGAACGATTTTTGATGTTTTGTCCATTTAGTTTTTGTGGACAAAGAAGAACAAAGATTGGAATATTTGATGTTTTATGAAGAGCAAGCAAAGAAATTCAAAGACCTGAAGATAGGGAGCCTTGAAGAATGCAAAGAACTATAAAGATTAGAATGAAGGAGACTGAAAGTGAAGTTTGAAAGAGTGAAGAAAGGGGATATTCATTAGTTTCATGGTGACGGTGACAGTTCAAAGCTGGTAATGGTCGACCATTGACTGACGCGCATTGAATGCCTGGGGAAATGTATCGATGAGACGTTTCGGTCACCTCTGCCGCTTACGTCACGACACTTACGTCATGATGAAGCGAGGTAAAGTTTGAGGACTCAATTCGTTTCTTGTCATTACTCTCCAAAAAATGAGGGGACTATCTGTATATGGTCAAAATCGGGCTTGCCCAATTTTGTATGGTTAATCGAGACCGGGTTGGCAGGACAAGGTTCGACCCCACGTTGTATCGGACCATGACACGAAGATAGATTGCTAAGCTCATGAATCAGTTATCGATCAAGATCGAGGCCAGTCGTGATCAAGACCGAGCGGGATGGAGATTGAGCGAGGTTGAAGGAAGCATGCTGAATCGAATAACAGAAAGCCGAGATATCCGTGATCGGGAAAGGATCATGGCGAAAATTTCGGCACGTATCAAGTCTAGACCGGTTAATTAGCCAATCATAAGATTTCCTTCTGTATTAGAATTGTACCATATGTAGAATTCCTCTACTATATAAAGAGGGTCTAATCATTTTGTAAACATCACATTCACGCATAATAAAGCAGTATATTACATTTTGTCTCTTAAGCTCTCTTATTCTGTTATTCAGTTCTTACTCCTCAATAACATACTCAATTGGTTCGAGGGCAACCTAGCTCGAAGGCCAAAGTTGCACATTACATTGGTTCGCTTTATTTTATAGTTAATTTCTAACATCAATTTTCATATTTCTCAGTTTGTGCCAAGTGAAATCGCATATCCTTAAAACTACTTAAGAATTTAATTGTTATCCGATTCTAAGGGTAAACAACTCTACCGCGCCATGTCAGAGGTTTATGAATGCCGATAGATGGGAACTTCCTTCATTTCGAGTCAAGGAGAAAACCAAGTGTGATTGTCTATGAACCACCCTGAAGTAACAACTTTATTGCCACTTTTTGTATTTTTGAAGAATAGTTAGCTGCTCTAAGGTTACCTAGCTAGACTTATCCTTATCTCATCTTTTATAGAAGGCTTGGTTATGTCCTCCTACACATATTACTCTTTCTCTAGTGGCAATAAAATCATGACTCATTTAAAGGGAAAAAAAAAAAAAAGGATCGTCACAGATTTTAACCCTTACTGCATGGGTGATTAACTTGGCTTAAGATACCGGCCTAAGAGTCTGACGTTATTTGTGTGTGGAAGAAAGAATGTGCTCAAATGAAATACTTACAGTTTTATATCCTAAAAGGTAAAATGGAGTTACTAAGATGCTTGTGTTCCTTTTAAAATAATGGAATTCCAGTAAAATATTGGGCTTCCTATGGGCAGGGACAGAAGTAGAGACCAAGATTTTGAACTCATAAGCTTCAAATTCTTGTTAAGTCTCTGTCTTATGGGTTGCATACACCGAAAAGGACGAAATAATTCTGTTTCATGCATAAAATGATAATATCAATGTCTATACACCTCCTTGAATATCAGAGAAAAGATAGGTTTTCATATATGCATGGATTGATCGACAAGTGACATAATCCGGATTAATCATTTCATATTGTATAGACACAACAATAAGAAAACAAGGGTCCAGAACCCAATTAGGCAAAATTGGACAAATAGAACAAAAATAAGTCAAAAAAAAATATAGAATCGAACTATGTATAACGCCACACTATGTGGCGCTATACACTAATGGTAACTGTGCCGTTAGTGT
>ML326416.1:0-48722 GCA_005239505.1 Nicotiana paniculata | reverse complement strand
ATAACAAGTGTAATTTTATCATTAATTCGCATAAAATGTAAGGTATATCACATGTTAAACTATGCATTTTAGTCTCGCATCAGTGAGCCAATAGAGGATCAATATGTGTGACAATCCATGCGACTCTCCATCGTCCGCGACAATCATGTGAGCCATGGTGACAAACGCTTCATTTGTGGAGGAGCAGTTGGCAAACTTGACGAAAGCAATCGTTGGCTTGACCAAGTGCATGAAAAATCAATATGCTAGAATTGACAAGCTAACAGATAGGGTGGGAATATTGATGGAAGAATAATCCACCCACGCACCTGGCAAGCTACCAGAAAATCCAGATAGTGATTCTCCCCCAAGACAAGTAGCGTTGGCTAAGGCTATCCCTGTCTCATTTGAAGGGATGGTTCCAATCGATCAATTGAAGGAACCATTAATAACAAGTATGAAGTTGCTTCCAAGTTCTCCCTTACATATGCAAAGTCGTACACTGCAAGGGTCGATATGTTGAATGTGCCTGCTGGCTATCAACCTCCAAAGTTTCAATAGTTTGATGGAAAAATAATCCAATGAAATATGTGGCGCACTTTGTTGAGACGTGCAACAATGCTGGGACTTATGGAGATTACCTCGTCAAGCAGTTTGTCAGCTCTCTAAAAGGAAATGCTTTTGACTGGTACACAGACCTCGAGGTTGGATATATTGATAGTTGGGATCTACTAGAGCAAGAGTTCCCTAATCGCTTTTATAGCACGGGACGTACTGTGAGTATGATAGAACTTACAAATACTCGTCAATGAAAGGGTGAACCAGTTATCGAATTTATCAATCGTTGGAGGAATGCAAGCCTCAACTGCAAAAAGAGGCTTAGTAAAGCTTCTGGTATAGACATGTGCATCCAAGGCATGCATTGGGGACTCCGTTACATCTTGCAAGGTATCAAGCCTAGAATATTTGAAGAACTTACGACTTGTACCCATGACATGGATTTAAGCATGGCCTCCGCTGGAAACGAAAGGCTGACCATCTATGAGCCTCGCAAAGGGAATGTCAAGCAAGAAGTCAGTAAATGGTGCATGTTTGTACCCAAGTCTGAAAACAAAGAAGCTATGAATGTCAACACATCACATAATAATTTCACAACAAAGGTGAGCTAGAAGCAGAGTACGAAATCCATTTCTTTTCAAGATAAGCCAAGTGTAAAGTTGACTCTAAAAGAAATGCAAGAAAAGGAGTACCCATTTCTGGATTCTGATGTGCCAGCCTTTGTTGAAGAACTCATCGAGTTAAATCTTAATGAGCTTACAGAGATGAAGAGACCAAATGAAGCTGGGAAAACGAATGATCCAAATTACTGCAAATATCACCGACTTTATAGCCACCCTCTGGAGAAGTGCTTTGTCTTCAAGGACAAAGTTATGGACTTGGCCCGTGAAAAAAAAATCGTGCTTGATGATGAGAAGGCAAGTGCGAACCAAGTCTCTATCACATTTGTCTTATTCAGTCTAGATGAGTTATGCAGTTTAAAAGAAATCAAAGATGAAGAATTACTGGAGAATAACAAAGTCGAAGTAGACCATCATGATGATGATGAAGGTTAGACGTTGGTGACTCACCGTAGGCGTCACAAAAGGAGCCCACGAAAAGAATCAATATAACAACCAACAAGAAAAATGATGGTGAAAATACCAAGGAGATGGAATCCATTTAAGCATTTGAAGAAAGCAAGAGTGGAGGTGCACCATCCTCAAAAGCCATGACATCCAGTGACCTTGGAGGAGTTCTTACCAAGTTGGTTCCGGTCGAAGATTTCCCATGAGGGTATTGATGCCTCTTGTTGCCATGCTGACAAAGGGGAAGAAAAGAGCAACGAACTACCATCGGCACCATCTTCGGAAAAGCTCATCGAGTCCATTCCTCAAGAAGTTAATGCTTGTGAGGAAAAAGTTACGTTCACAAACGTCAATCTTCTACTAGGTGACACTGCTCATAATCGCCCATTATACCTGGTTGGCTATATGCGCGATGAAAGGGTAAATCAAATTTTGGTTGATGGAGGATCCTCAGCGAACATCTTGCCAATTCGCACTGTGAAAGAACTTGGTATTCCCATGAACGAACTTTCGAAAAGTCGTGTGATGATTCAAGGATTCAACCAAGGTGGCGCAAAGATCCATAGGTGTGATCAGGTTGGGAATCACTATTGAAGATATAAAATCAAGTGCATGGTTGCATGTGATCGATGCAAAGACTTCATACAACGTTTTCTTGGGAGGCCTTGGATACATGAGAATAAAGTAGTTCCATCTACCTACCATAAAATTTTAAAATACTAAGATGGTGGAGTCGAGAAGAATATAGTTGCTGATGATGAGGCATTCACCGAGGTTAAGCCACATTTCGCCGATGCGAAGTTCTACTTAAAGAACCGCATTGTGATGGAGCTAAAAGCTGATGATGTCATGAAAAGCAAGATGATGAGCTCGCAACTAAAAGAGCTGAGGTGACTGTTGGTAGATCCAAAGTTTTTACTCAGGAGGTACAACCTAACTCGAATAAATCTTATAGAGGGGATATTGCGTCTTATGGCAAGAAAATAACTCCTTTCCTCCAATATGTCCCTAAAAGGAATAAATATGAAACTGAATCATCTAATCTCCAAACTATCATGCTAAAGGAGTTAAATCTTCCAGTATAACAAATTGAGGCGGTAAGTTGTCCTCAAATCCACTTGCAGGGTTTGTAGCCCAAAATCTTTTGCGAAATGTGGCACTTCCTATAAAGAGAACATATGAAGGTTTTGATCCTAAGGCTTACAAGTTATTTGCAAAGGCTGGATATAATCCCAATGAGCCGTCAAAGTTAGGGAAGCTCCTATCAGAAGTTGCTACGAGGCAACCGCGTGAAGGTTTGGGATACAAAAAACCATCACCAGTGCACATCTCCATAAGAAGGGCGAGCAATAATTATATTACTGTGGAGGATGAATCTGTCGGTTCTAACAGAACTTCTATCTTTGATCGACTTGGAAAACCAACTATGAGGACTTTCGTATTTGAGAGATTGGGTCCATTAAAAAAGGGGAACAAGTTTCAGAGAAATTATCGAAATATAAGAACACTCGCTTCACCCACAATTCAGAAGATCTCTAAGGATTTCCAAAGTCTAGTTCCTTCTAGAATGAGGTGACAAACAAAAGTCATGGTTTCGTGTGATGGCATACTAAAGGTGAAGACATACACTGTGGTCTACACTAAAGAACGTGATGAAGATGAAGAAAGTGTGGGCTCTTTTGTATCATGTTACTTCACTAGGCAAGCACAATGTTTCTAATGGAGGATGACGAGAAATTGGAGGATGTTTCACCGTGTTATCACATATCCTTCAAGATGAATACGCAAAGGACTCTTCACTTGAACTTGAAGAAGGGGTAAAGGCAATAGTTGACGCTTTGAAAGAAATAAACATTGGCATCGACGAAGAGCTGAGGCCCACTTATCCAAGTGCTTTACTAGCAGTCGACGAAGAAAGCACTTATATTGAGTTACTCAAGGAGTATAGGGATGTCTTTTCTTGGAGTTATAAAGAGATGTATGGCTTGGATCCCAAAGTAGCAATCCACCATCTTGCAGTCAGGAATGGTGCTCGTCCTGTTAAGCAAGCTCAAAGGCGTTTTAGGCCGGACTTGGTTCCCCTGATTGAAATCGAAGTTAACAAACTCATCGAAGCTGGCTTTATTCGTGAAGTTAAATACCCAACATGGGTCTCAAGTATTTTCCTTGTAAGGATGAAGAATTGACAGATTCGAGTGTGTGTTGACTTCAGGGATCTCAACAGTGTGTGTCCCAAAGATGTATTCCCACTTCCTTTACTAGAGCAGACGATTGATGCTACTACTGGTTATGAGGCAATGTCTTTCATGGACGGTTCGTCGGTCTATAATCAAATTCTCATGGCTCCAAAATATGAAGAGCTTACTGCATTTCATATCCTCAATGGTATTTATTTCTACAAGGTAATGCCTTTTGGCTTGAAGAACGCTGGTGCTACTTACCAAAGGGCTATGCATAATATTCTTGATGATCTTCTTGACAAGAATGTTGAATTCTATGTTGAAGACTTGGTGGTAAAATCAAGAGAGAAGAGCGACCACTTGAAATACTTGAGAATGTTGTTTGAGTTGCTCCTAAGGTACCAAATTAATTGAATTGTGCCTTTGGAGTTACTTCTGGAAAGTTCCTTGGGTTCATTGTCCGACATCGGGAGATTGAAATTGATCAAGCCAAAGTTGATGCCATTTTGAAAATGCATGAGCCTCTGGATATTCATGAATTGAAAAATCTGCAAGAAAAGTTCGCATACCTTAGAAGATTCATCTCAGACCTAGCTGGGAGGTGTCAACCATTCAGTCGTCTCGTGAAGAAAGGCGTTCCTTTCAAGTGGGACCAAGCTTGTAGAAATTCCTAAAGTATCAAAACTTACTAGATGACGCCTCCAATTTTGGTAGCCCCTATACTTGGAAAGCCGCAACCATATATTTCAGCACAAGAAAGGTCTGTTGGACCGCTGTTGGCCTAAGAAAATAGTGAAGAGAAAGAAAACTCTCTTTACTACTTGAGCAGGATAATACAACAAATGAGTTGAATTATTTGCCAATCGAAAATTTATGTTTGGTGCTAGTCTTCTCAATCCAAAAGTTGAAGCACTACTTTCAAGCTCATGTTGTTCGTTTGGTTTCTAAAGAAAATCTCATCAAGTTCGTGATATCAAAACTTGTCCTTAGTGATCGACTAGTAAGGTGGTACCTCCAGTTTCAACAATTTGAAATTGTGTACATCCCTCAAAAGGCTATAAAAGGACAAGTGTTAGCAGACTTCTTGGCAGATCACCCTATACCTTATGAGTGGGAGCTAATTGACGAACTACATGATGAGGATGCAATGGTCATTGAAGTTCAACCTCCATGGAAGATGTACTTTAATGGTGTTGCACATCGTAGAGGAGCTGGTGCTGGTGTAGTATTTGTCACTTCTCAAGGTATTCTGCCCTACTCTTTTATGTTGACGCAACTTCTCTCTAACAACGTTGCTGAGTATCAAGCACTTATACTTGGGCTTGAAATGGATGTCGAAATGAAGTAGTTGTAATTACAAGTCTTTGGTGACTCTTGGTTGGTGATCAACCAGCTGTTATGTAGTTAGGAGGTCAAGAATACTGATCTACGTCCATATCATGATTATGCTAAAAAATTAATAGGGTGGGTCAGTGATGTGACTATTCAACATGTGCCAAGGAAAGAAAACAAGAAGGCTGATGCTTTAGCTGCCCTAGCTTCACCGCTAACCATGCCTGATCAAGCGCAAGTTACTGTCTGCCAAAAATGGGTAGTACTGTCGCCAAATAAGGCTGAAGGTAAAGAAAATAAACTCAAGCATCTTGTCACTAATTCTGAAGCTGAGAAAGAAGAATGGCGACAACCCATTCTCGACTACTTAGGCTATGGGATACTTCCATAAAATCCGAGGAGAAAGACTAAAATCCGCCATCGTGCACCTCGCTTCCTTTACTACAAAGATACTCTATACAGAAGGTCATTCGGCGGAGTACTCTTGCGATGCTTAGGGGAAGAAGAAGCACTCCAAGCTTTGCAAGCACATTCTGGGGTATGTGGGTCACACCAGTCTGGACCAAATCTCTACTTCATATAAAAAGGATGGGATATTATTGGGCAACTATGGTAAATGATTGCTTGGACTACGCTTGAAGATGCAATGATTGTCAATTCCATGCGAATTTTATTCATCAACCTCCAAATGTGTTGCACCCGACTGTTGCATCCTGGTCGTTTGATGTTGGGGATTGGATGTTGTTGGACCACTACCAAAGTCTTCTGGTGGGCACCTATACATCTTGGCTGCAACTGGCTACTTCTCAAAAAGGGCTGAAATTGTTGCTCTTAAGGTAGTAAAGAAGGAAAATGTTGCAAATATCATCCGAGTAAACATTATTTACCACTTTGGAATTCCTCGCTACATAATAACAGATAGTGGCAAGTCGTTCGACAATAGGTTAATGAACAAGATTTGTGAACTCTTTGGCTTCAAGCAATGTAACTTTCCTATGTACAATGTTGCCGCCAATGGTCTAGTCGAGGCATTCGACAAGACTCTATGCAACTTTTTAAAGAAATTCGTCTCCAAATCCAAACGAGATTGACATTACCGTATGGAATAAGCTCTGTGGGCATACAGGACAACTCACCGCACGCCAACACAAGCGAACCCTTATGCATTTGTTTATGGAGTCGAAGTCGTCTTGCCACTCGAGCATCAAATGCCTTCATTACGATTAGCTATTCAAGAAGGGATCACTGATGAGGAAAATGCTTGACTTCGATTAGCAGAGTTGGAGGCTCTTGATGAGAAGAGGTTGGAAGCTCAATAGAGTCTTCACTGTTATCAAGCTCGATTGTCTCGCGCCTTCAATAAAAGAGTTCGCCCAAGATCTTTCAAGTAGGAGATCAAGTCCTTGTCGTACGAAGACCCATTGTTACTTCCCATAAACCTGTTGGGAAGTTCACTTCAAAATGGTATGGGCACTTCCCCAGAATGTGTTGGACATACTGCACAACACCTTCATCCTACTATCCTCCCCAACCAGGACAAACTCATTTGGGGCTTAAGCAGCAATAGAAGCTAGCTTCTCTACTAGTTCTTGCTATTAACTTTTTGCGTCTAATCAAGACAGTAATGCTGTCAAATCGATTTTCCATTCTAATTAAAATTTATTTTGATATGGAAGCTAAAAATGTCAAATAAGATCAAAATATTCTTGGGGCAACATAGTAGGCTCCTTACTAGGCAATACCTGAATGGTATAGGGCTGAACGTTCTTCCTTCGTGCTCATTCTATGGTAATGCCTCTGAATCTATACCCCCTATTTTCTTTGAGAGCACTAACGGCATCCTATTCTGCCAGGAAATTAAGTATCTATGCACTAATGATAGTTGTAGATAACTCTTAGTCTTTAGCTCTGGGATTATAAAATTAAGACTAAGTCTTCCAATCATGCATTTTCTTGAGAAATAATTCTACGATATTGTTTTTGGAATCCGTGATCAACTAGGAACAATAACTTGTTCAATCACAATCATGCCAATACATCTGCTACAAACACCATTACCAAAGCAGTGGAAGCTTAGCACATCATAAAAAACAATCTGGATACACAAATCACCATCAAGATCACTATAAAATATGATCCTTTTGGGAGGGAAATCATTCAAACTGAATACTAATGGTTCATTACTGGGGAACCAATGACGGGAGGCATAGTTGGCTTCGTTGGAAACCGTTAGGGTGATTGGATCATGGGCTTTATGGGGGGAATGCATCATGCTATTAACAACCAGGCAGAACTAATGGCTCTAACTTATTTGGATGGCTGTTACATATTGTTTCATAATGTACCGTATCGTATTGTATTGTATTGTATTATATCGTTTGATGAATATAATGTTTGGATAAATTGTATCATTTATCGTCATTTTAGAATATCACGCACCAGCAATAGACTTGCACTATTATAAAGAAAATTATGATACGGGTTTAAATTGTTATATAAAAAGGTAGTGTAAATGATGAAATAAAATTATCTAATACTAATGAAGGGCGAGATGCAATAAAATTTAAGTAACAATCAAAACAAACATCGGAGGTAATTAATATGTTGTGCAAGGGAAGCTTAACTTATGAACCTATTGTTTATGAATGCATACTGTTAGATTTTAGTTTTAATGATGAAAAATAATATAATTGAGTTTGATATAGGGACTCAAGGAAATCAATCAAAATCAAAGTGAAAAAGGAAATTATCAATCAGAGATTGACTGAAGCTATCAAGGAGAAGGAATCAGCGAAGGACTGAAGTTCCGGTAAAGATAATCAATCAAAAGCTATGGATAAACTGAAGGAAGATATCAATCAGAGGTTTACTGAAGCCATCAAGGAGAAGGAATCAATATAAAAAGGAAATAAGTACTAAATCTTCGGCAAAGACAATCAATCAAAAGCCAGCACTGGAAATCCGGCGAATATCAAGGTTTAGAGATGGAAAGATGTCAAAGTCCACTCATCAAGGAAGAATAACGAAAATTAACCTTATTCTTGGAAAGAATCAATCTGTGATTCCTTTCAAGGGTCAAACCTCTTGGGTTCGCAATCTCTTCATATTCTAAGGCCTCCTGGAAAGTATATATATGATCGTTCTAGACTTGAAGAGATATACTTTGATCAAACCATTTATCCTCTCTTTGTTCTACTTCAAACAAAATTGTAGTTATATTAGATCTGTTATGTAACAATTTAGAGAAGAAAGAGAGAAAATCACTGGCGAGGCAATGTATCAAGAAAAGACGAGAGACATAGAAACTAAGTAGTTGGTGTAAAACTACACCATTTTCTTTGTACTCAAGAAACTACGATCACTGAAAGAGAACATCCTTGCAACCCAAGGGGATTGGACTAGGATTCACATTGAATCCGAACCAGTATAAAAACTCGGGTGTCTTTAATTCATGCACTTTAATTCTGTACTTATTATTATCTAGCTCTTATTTCTAATCGACTAATTGGTAAACTAGTCAACTGCTAATAACTACTTTTAAAAATAAGCAATTCACACTCCCTCTTGTACTTTCACATACAACTGATTTATGGTGTGTTTGGTGCGAAAGAAAATGTTTTCTATGGGAAAATGTATTCCTGAAAAATGTTTTCAAGGAAAATGAGTGATTTTATCACTTATTTTCTCTTCTTTGGTTGGTGCGTGAAAATCTTTCATTTGAAAATATTTTCTAGTGTTTGGTTATAGAGTATAAAATATTTTTAGGAAAATAATTCTTTATGCTAGTCTCCTCATGCACTTCCCCAAATTGTAACGATCCGACATGTCGTTTTGAGATCTAATGTGTCGTTTGGCGGTTTGAGGCCATGGACAACTTTATTTCAGGTATTATGACTTGTAGGTGTGGTCGGAATTGAATTTCAGGAAGTCCGGAGTCGAATTGGAAAGAAAATTCTCATTTCGGAAGCCTTAAGTTGGAAGAATTGACTAAGATTGGATTTTTGAGTAAACAACCTCAGAATCAGGATTTGAAGGTTCCAGCAGGTTTGTATGATGATTTCAAACTTGGGCGTATGTTCGGATCGGGTTTTGGATGACCCAGGAGCTTTTCGGCGCATATTGTGGAAGTTAGCATTTTAGAAGAATTTCATAAGTCTGGGTTGAAGTGCATTTCAGTGATATTGATGTCCATTTGGGATTTTGAATCTGGGAATAGCTTCGTATGGTGATTCTGGTATTGGGAGCGCGATCGAAAGTAAATTCAGAGGTCCGTTGGTCATTTCGGAGTCATTTGGATAAAGTTAGAAATTTGAAGTTTTTTTAGAAGTCCGAGCGGAAGTGGAAATTTTGATATCAGGGTCGGATTCCGATACCGAAAGTTATGGTAGGTCCGTAAAGTTGAATGTGACTTGTGTGCAAAATTTTGGGTGAATCGGACGTGATTTGATAGGTTTCGACATCAAACGTAAAAGTTGGAAATTTCAAGTTTATAAAGATTCAATTGAGTTCCTATCCATTGCTTCGATGTTATTTGAGGTGATTTGAGGCCTTGAGCAGGTCCGCATTATATTTTGGAATAGGTTGGTGTGATTGGACAGGGTCCCGAGGGCTTCGGGTGGACTCCGGGTGGTTAACGGATCGAATTTGGAGTTTGAGGAAGGGGTGAAGCATCTGGTGTTTGGTGCGATCGCACTTGCGCAATAAGGGCCGCATGTGCGAGAGTCGTGGGTGCGGTGTATGGCTCGCAGATGAGAGATTTGGCTGGAGCAGGGGAAGCCCCAGGTACGGGTGCTTGGACGCACCTGCGGGCGCGCAGGTGCGAGGCTTGAGGCCGCAGGTTCGAAGGTCGGGGCTGGGTAGTGTGTTATTTTAAACCAAGGTCTTGGCTTATTTGCACTTCATTTCTTCCATGGAAGGCGATTTTGGAGTGGCATTTTCGTCATCTTCCATAAGGTAAGTGATTTCTTCCTATTTTGGGTTAAATACTTGGATTATACATGGATTAGACATGAAAATTTATGAAAATTTGGGATTTTTGAAGAAAGACCTAGAATTTGTATTTTTGGATTTACCACGAATTTGGGCATGAAATTAAAAGAGGATTATATATTTGAGTTCGTAAAGTTATGAGTAATCTTTATCTTCAAAAAAATTTTGGAATCCGGGCGCGTGGGCCCGAGGGTGATCTTATCGACTTTTCGAGCGGAGTTGGGAATTTATATAAATTGAATTTTTATAAGTATTAGAGTATATTTTCATTGGTTTGCTCGTTATTTGGATAGTTTTGGGGCGTTGTGCATCAGTTTGAGTCATCGGAAAGGCTTGGAAGCTGGTTATGAATCTTCTAAGCGAGGTAAGTCTCCTTTCTAACCTTGTAAGATGGAGTTGTCCCCATAGCTGAAATAATTAAATATGTGCTACTGTGTGTGGGGACTACGTACGTACTAGGTGACGAGAGTCCGTGTGTAGCTACTATTATGCTTATGTCCGGGTAGTCTAGGACCCAAAAGCATTTTTTATTTGCCGTACTTGTAACTTTACTGATGAATTTAAAGATTTTTAAGCCTTAACGAACTTGGCAAATGAATTTCTAGAAAAGATTTAAATACTATCTTCGTGACCATTAAAAGAGAAATTGTCATTTTCTTGGGTACTTATTTTTCCGATGTAGTCGGGGTGGACTGATTGAATGTGTATGATTATGTGTGACCGCTTCGCAATTTATATTCCACGAGCGAGGTGATTTCTTCCACTAATCTCATGGGATAGGGCCGTACGCCACGACAGGTTAATAGATTCATCTATGGTTCGCGCCGTTCGACCGTTCGACAGTGAACAATTTACATTTATGTTGGTTCGGGCCGTTCGACCCTCGGTATTTCCTGCGCATGATATTTGCTGGATACCATCTGTGATTTAAACTGTTTAATTGCCTTAAGATATGAGTTGTTAGCCGAGATGACGGAAAATGGGATTTATAACTTATGGAAGAAGTTTTCATTTCCTGCTGTTATATGTTATTTGATAATAACATCCATGTTTGACATCACACTTGATTATATTAATTTGACCTCTAGTAAGTGTCAAAGTGGACCTCTCGTCACTACCTCTTCAAGGTTAGGCGGGATACTTACTAGGTACACATTGTTTTCATTCTCATGCTACACTTGTTGTGCATTTTGTTGCATAGGTACATGTATATCTAGTGGCCCCGCTTGGCGCCATGCCATGGTTGATATGAGGACTTAGGTGAGCTGCACCTCTCGAGACGACCCGCAACCAGCAGAGTCTCCTTCAGAGTATTGAGTTGTACTTTCTTTACTGTCCTATTTTTATTATGGACGGTTATTGTATTTCATTTGATTTTTCTTAGAAATTGCTCATGCACTTGTGACACCGGGTTTTGGGATGACTTTGGGATGTATTTGTTAAATTAATTGTTAAAACATCGTTATTTACTCAATAAATTTTATTGATTATTATATAATGAAATCAAAAGTAACGATTTCAAAATACTAAAATAGGAATTTAATTTAGCTATTTAGTGTTTGCTTGCCTGACAGTGGTGTCCAGCGCCATCACGGCCCTAATGGATTTTGGGTCCTGACAACGTGGTATCAGAGCACTAGGTTCCCTTAGGTCGCACGAGTCATGAGAAAGTCAAGTAGAGTCTTGCGTATTGGTAGGGAGACGTCTGTATTTATCTTGGAAAGGCTACAGGGCTGTTAGGAGTACTTCCCTTCTTGATTTCCTCATCATGCGGTTTGATTCCTTTGAGGCTTATGCATATGTTTTCTTCCTACTCAATCTTACGCGACGCGAATTTCTTGTAATGAATCGGGAATTTGAGGAATCTTAATAGTACTACAGATATGGTGCATGATGTTTTTCCGTACGAAGTTGGTTGGGGCTATTGTCGTTGCTCTGCGAAAGGATATTATGTCATTTCAGCTCAGTAGTTGCGTTTCTGAGAGCTTTGAGGCGATGCTCAGGTTGTTATAATGCTCGCGAATGGTTATCGCGCAGTAATTGACATGGTTGTAGGATGCTCGCCCATGTGTTGGGACAATGAATGACTTGATAGGAGTTCTACTCAGAGCGTGCTTCCGAGATTTCAGTATTTCATTTCCGGCAGAGGAAAAGCAAACAGACTATAGATGATCAGGTTTGGGTTGATGGAGTAATGAGACTTGGTGTTTTCAAGTGTGATGGAATTTTCGTCTACGACTTGGTGTCGTCGTCCTCGATTGAATGTGTTAAGTTCGCTTGTGTTAGATCTTCTACAATTCGTCTTTGGGCAGGATATAGTGAGATAGTATTGAAGAAGCGGCTATCAGAGATCGCGATGTGCGGTGGTTCAGGATTGCATAAGTATTTCTAATATTGATGGCTCGAGAAGGGGGATCTTCGAAAAGCGTTGAGGTTGGTAGTGATCTATCGGTTCAAGTGTTGCAGACATGGATATTGATGTAAGGCTGCAGCTGGGCAGAAAGAGATGAGGAAGGACATGTGAGAAGTGTCAGGTGGAGGATAAATTTCTAGAAGGCCAGGTGTAAGAAGCGGAAGTCGAGCAGTTTC
Source organism: Nicotiana paniculata (assembly GCA_005239505.1). Classification (NCBI taxonomy): domain Eukaryota; kingdom Viridiplantae; phylum Streptophyta; class Magnoliopsida; order Solanales; family Solanaceae; genus Nicotiana; species Nicotiana paniculata. Next base: position 36,028 of record ML326416.1, on the reverse strand, counting down.
TTAGAAGGGGTGTTTGACCAAAGTGGGAGAGTGGCAGCGTAGCATATGAGTTCTGTGGTAAGATGGATGCACATCTTGAGGAGAAGTTTGGAGTGATATGAGAATTTTAGTGGACGGTGATTGAGTCCACGGGATTAAATTGAAATGTTGGCTACTACAACAGGAGGATGGATACAACAGAAAGGAGTTGTTTGATATGAAGAAGGATGCAATAAAACTTTGAATTGGAAGATATGGTCGCACTTTTAGTAGATGTCCATAAGGAGCGGACGGACTGGTAAAGATGGTGAATAAGAACGGGCTTTGGATGGGGTATTAATGTCGTGAAGATTGTGCAGTGCAGCGTCGTTGGAAGATGTCAGTTGGTAATTTTCGCAGGTGGGTTATCTCCTGTGAGCGGGTCAGTGGTTGCGTGGTTGGCGAAGTTCTGAGAGGAATTCTATTGACTATCCAGTAAGAGATCGAATATGCGAATGATGCTAGAGATTCGGAGTGTTCATGAAATGCTAACAGAAGGATTTCGAGGAGTTTGACGAGTTGGTGGTGCAAAATCATGTCAGTAACGAAGAAAGAATCTTGGCGGGTTCCAGAGTTGTGTAATAGTAGGTTCAAGCTAAGTGGGAGAGTCCCACCGCCTACGATTGGGTTGCATGGTTATCTACTAGCAAAAATTCTGGTTATCGGCATATTAGTGGGTTATTACAGCTAAGGGAAGAAGACATGAGTGGTAATTGAGCATAGGATTTGTTAAATGTGTGCAAAGGTTGGCCTTATTGAATTAGGTTTAGGCTTTGGAAAGATTCAGAATTTAGGCTTAGTACAGAGGTAATTTGCAAGGGAAGTGATTCGCTCGGGTGCTTATTCAAGATGGGTGTTCAGGTACCAGTCAAGTTGTGGAGTGGATTATGATCGGGACCCAGCCAGAGTGTATGACTCTCAACAACGGTCCTATTAAATTCAAAGGTTAGAATGCAGTGTCTTAAGATTTCAAGCTTGCGGTATGGCTAAGAATCGAGCTTGTGCAACGGTTATTGATAAGAGGCTCAGAATGTTCTATGATATTTCCGACTTGCAGACTTCGGATTCGTAGAGCAATTTTCGAAATGGGTGTATCAGTGAGGATGTGAGCTTGAGCGCAAGGAGGGTATGAGATGGTTCGTGGGATTTGAGACAACATGGTCTCGTGATGCAAGGCCACTCAGGGTGAGTGCGAATTGAGTTGTTATGTGTTGACTGGAGTTGTCATTATTTCTAAGTCTAGTCATGGACAAATTAGAAGAAGATAGATTGGTTAGCCATGGTTGAAATGGCATATTTATGGCAGTGATCAGTTCCTTTAGCGTGATTAAGCTATGCATGTGATTGGTGACGGTGCGTGCGAGTGCTTGTTGGCCGCCATAATTGATTTTGTTTGGAAGTATTCAAGCATTTTAGCCTGTTATGCGTAGGCGGATTCTGAAAGGGTTATGGTGGTTTACACCACTACTTGAGGACTTGCATATTCTACAGTTATGAGGATTCGTTCGCGTGTTGTTGTGGATCTGTTGGAATGAGTTAAGTAAAAGGTTTCTATATGATGAAGTGTTTACCCTATTATTGGTTCAGGAGTTATGATGATATTCATGTGCGATTGCATATTGGCATGTTAGGTGCGGTAAACAGAACGAAATTTGGAAGTAAGGATTAAGGTTGCGGCTCGGTGTGGGCAAGAATGTCACGAGCTCGGATGAGTAGGAAAAGGGATTTGAATGTTTAGAGTAAGCTGGTAATATCTTCAGCGTCGCCTGAAAGCGGTGTTTTGTGAAAGAGGCTTTGCATACTGGTTATGAAATCTTGAATTTCTTTACAACATTAGTGTGGTCGGTAGTGTGGATGTGCAGACTTGTTACCTTGTGTGAAAGGTCGTGGGAGCGTGACCATGGGAAGATTGTATGGGTGTGACATGTAGTCACTTAATTGATTGAAGGTTTGAACCAAGTATGAAGGATGTGGTAAGATGGCTTGTTTGAGAGTTTATGCCTGGAGGGCGCTTGGTTCATTTGGTTGTGGATTGTGGGAGTTTGCTCCGGCTATGACGGTTGTGCTTGCGCGTTATGAGAAGAAGTAGGTTATTATGGACCCAGGTAAGGCTATTAGCCTAGTTCGATGCGATCAGAATCAACTTGAGATCTGTGGAGGGATTTAAATATGATTATGGGCTCCATATGAGTCAGATGTGTTCATTCCAGTATAGCACTTCTCATGGAGGGGTATCAGAACATTAGATGTTGTTCCATCTTCGTCCATTTTATGTAATATTATGTTTTGCCGTGTGAGATGTGAAACGTCTTGATAATTTCCTATGTGTTGAGATTCCGCGTAGTGATGATGTTATGTGAGCAGGATAGCTCTTGAGATTCAGATTATATATTGCACCTCAGTTGAGCTTGAGTTTTGTAGAGTATGGCTCTATCAGTCTCCCCAGGATGGTATTATGCACTTAGCGTGCTTTAACCAATATTCGATATTTTGTGGTAATCAGAAATTTCGCTCGGTGTGTATCTTCTTATGTGAATTTTATGCGTGGATCGGGTGGCACACCGCCACGGGTATGTTATTTGGATCGGGTTGCATGCCGCAATAGTGTGATGTTGAGTACGGTTCTCTGTATTCTATTTTATGTGTTTTGCTTCCTATTTTCTGAGGAAAGTTCATAATAGTTGCGTGAGTTGAGTAGTCCCTTCATGAGTCATTTATTTATGTATGTCGTTCGAGTTGTGGCCTATTGGCGCATTATGGCATCATGTGAGACTGTTAGTCACGTCTTGGGTGACTTGTTGCCTGAGCGGTTCATTCTGGGTGAGATGAGATTTATTGGATCAGGGATCAGTGCGATAAGATTATGTGAAGTATATTAAAGAACAAATACCATTATTTGGTTCATAATGAGGTGATGATTCTAGTCAAGAGGAGAGATTCAATGATTTGCTTACTCTGCAGTTGGTTATGAATTTCTTCACATCTCCTCTGTTGTGGTGGTACCGCAAGCATTATAGCAGGACATATATATATGTCATGAGGTGCATTGAGAGCATCAGATTCGTGGGATTTTGGCCATTAAGATCAGGGAGTGTCATTATGGTTAGATGATGAATTATGCGGTGTATGGTTCTAATTCAGCAAAGGCATGCAATCATGTTCTGGTACCTCGTGCAATGATTGATTCGGTGTTCATATATTGGAAACAGGCCTGGCAGAGAATTTCTGGTGTTAGAACTGGGTTCTGAGCTTATTGTATGGATAAAAGAGGATATCTTCGGATTTGATCGAGTTAATGTACTCAACTGAGTGGTGTTAGCACAGGTAGGTGCACAAAGTGTTAAACGGTGATTTCAGACAACTCCAGAGCAGTTCTTAGCACGTTCGACGACGAACATATGCTTAAGTGAGAGAGAATGTAACTACCCGACCGGTCATTTTGAGATCTAATGCATTGTTTGGCGGTTTGAGGCCACAGGCATCTTTCATTTCAGGTATTATGACTTGTAGGTGTGGTCGGAATTGAATTTCGGGAAGTCCAGAATCAAATTGGAAAAAAAATTCTCATTTCGGAAGCCTTAAGTTGGAAGAATTGACTAATATTGGATTTTTGAGTAAACGACCTCAGAATCAGGATTTGAAGGTTTCAACAGGTTCGTATGATGATATCGGACTTGGGCGTATGATTGGATCGGGTTTTGGATGACCCGGGAGCTTTTCGACGCATATTGTGGAAGTTAGCATTTTAGAAGAATTTCATAAGTTTGGGTTGAAGTGCATTTCAGTGATATTGATGTTCGTTTGGCATTCCGAGTCTGGGAATAGCTCCGTATGGTGATTCTGGTGTTGGGAGCGCGATCAGAAGTAAATTCGGAGGTCCGTAAGTTATTTCAGAGTCATTTGGCTAAAGTTAGAAATTTGAAGTTCTTTTAGAACTTCGACCGGAAGTGGAAATTTTGATATCGGGGTCGGATTTCGATTCCGGAAGTTGTGATAGGTCTGTAATGTTGAATATGACTTGTGTGCAAAATTTGGGGTCAATCGGACGTGATTTGATAGGTTTCGGCATCGAACATAGAAGTTAAAAATTTCAAGTATATAAAGATTCAATTGAGTTGTGATCCATTGCTTCGATGTTATTTGAGGTGATTTGAGGCCTCAAGCAGGTCCGCATTATGTTTTGGAACAGGTTGGTATGATTGGACAGGGTCCCGGGGGCCTCGGGGGCCTCGGGTGGATTTCAGGTGGTTAACAGATCGAATTTAAAGTTTGAGGAAGGGCTGAAGCATCTGGTGCCTGGTGCGATCGCACCTGCGCAATAAGGGCCGCAGGTGCGAGAGTCGCTAGTGTGGCGTATGGCTCGCAGATGCGAGATTTGGCTGGAGCTGGGGAAGCCACAGGTGCAGGTGCTTAGGCGCACTTGCGGGCGCGCAAGTGCGAGGCTGGAGGCCGCATGTGCGAAGGTCGGGGCTGGGCAGTGTGTTATTTTAAACCGAGGTCTTGGCTCATTTGCACTTCATTTCTTCCATGGAAGGAGATTTTGGAGTGGCATTTTCGGCATCTTCCATAAGGTAAGTGATTTCTTCCCATTTTGGGTTAAATACTTGGATTATACATGGATTAGACATGAAAATTTGTGGAAATTTGAGATTTTTGAAGAAAGACCTAGAATTTGTATTTTTGGATTTTACCACGAATTTGGGAATGAAATTGAAAGAGGATTATATATTTGAGTTCATAAAGTTATGGGTAATCTTTATCTTCAAAAAAATTTCAGAATCCGGGCGCGTGGGCCCGAGGGTGATCTTATCAACTTTCCGAGCGGAGTTGAAAATTTTATGTAAATTCAATTGTTATAAGTATTAGAGTATATTTTCATTGGTTTGCCTGTTATTTGGATAGTTTTGGACCGTTGTGCATCGGTTTGAGTCATCGGAAGGGCTTGGAAGCCGGTTATGAATCTTCGGAGCGAGGTAAGTCTCCTTTCTAACCTTGTAAGAGGGAATTGTCCCCATAGGTGAAATAATTAAATATGTGCTACTGTGTGTGGGGCTACGTACGTACGAGGTGACTAGAGTCTGTGCGTAGCTACTATATGCTTATGTCCGGATAGCCTAGGACCCAAAAACATATTTTATTTGTCGTACTTGTAACTTTACTGATAAATTTAAAGATGTTTAAACCTTAACGATATTGGCAAACGAATTTCTAAAAAAGATTTAAACTATCTTCGTGACCATTAAAAGAGAAATTGTCATTTTCTTGGGTATTTGTTTTCCCGATGTAGGCGGGGTAGACTGTTTGAATGTGTATGATTATGTGTGATCGCTTCACAATTTATATTTCGCGAGCAGGGCGATTTCTTTCACTAATCTTATAGGAGCGGGCCGTACACCACAGCAGGTTAATTGATGCATCTATGGTTCGCGTCGTTCGATCTTTCAACAGTGCACAATTTACATTTATGTTGGTTCGGGCCGTTCGTCCCTCAGCATTTTCTGTGCGTGATATTTGTTGGATACAATCTGTGATTTGAACTATTTAATTACCTTAAGATATGAGTTGTTAGCCGAAATGACGGAAATTGGGATCTATAACTTATAGAAGAAGTTGTCCTTTCCTGCTGTTATATGTTATTTGATAATAACATCCATGTTTGACATCACACTTGATTATATTAATTTGACCTCTAGTAAGTGTCAAAGTCGACTTGTCGTTACTACCTCTTCGAGGTTAGGCGAGATACTTACTGGGTACACGTTATTTTCGTACTTATGCTACATTTGCTGTGCATTTTGTTGCACAGGTACATGTATATCTAGTGGCCTCGCTTGGAGCCGTAGCATGGTTGATATGGGGACTTAGGTGAGCTGCACCTCTCGAGACGACCCGCAGCCAGGAGAGTCTCCTTCAGAGTATTGAGTTGTACTTTCTTTACTGTCCCATTTGTATTCTGGACGGTTATTGTATTTCATTTGATTTTTCTTAGAAATGTCTCATGCACTTATGACACTGGGTTCTGGGATGACTTTGGGATGTATTTGTTAAATGAATTGTTAAAACATCGTTATTTACTCAGTAAATTTTATTGATTATTATATAATGAAATGAAAAGTACCGATTTCAAAATACTAAAATAGAAATTTAATTTAGCTATTTAGTGTTGGCTTGCCTGACAGTGATGTCCGGCACCATCACGACCCTAGTGGATTTTGGGTCCTGACAAAAATCCTCATGTTTTCTGTATACCTCAACACCCTACTTATTTTGTTGGAATGAAAGAAAATATTTTTTCTTCCATGAAAAGAAAATACTCGCTTTGTTAAAATACTTTTTCTACATTGTGAAATTTGTTGAAATTAAAAGTACTCTCTTTACAACATGAAAATAAAGTACTCTTAATAATATTTCTATTTAGGGTGGGTGGTGGGCGAGGTTGGAGAAGGGATAAGGGTTGGGGTGGGTAGAGTAGGGGTGGTTTTGGGGAGGGGTGGTTTGGGGGTGGGGTGGATGGGATGCGTGAGGTTGGGTTGGTGGAGATGAGGAATAGGGGGGAGAAGGTTGAACAAGAGTTTTGAAAAATGTTTTCCTTTCCTTTGATAGAGAGATTTTTCTCTCATTGCAGAAAAATGAGTTCACGAGAAAAATATTTTTCAAAACATTTAAGCCAACCGAATATATAAAAATTGGAAAGTATTTTTCGAAAAACATTTTTCTTCGTACCAAACACACCCTTAATTTGTTAGCTGTGATATTTGGAGATCAAGCATACCTTGGGAGAGCAGAATAGAGTAGCCGATGTATTGGCAAAGGAGGGGAAAAATAAAAACTTCTTGAGAATCTAGTCCCGTTCTTCCAATGTTTGCTTCAATACATGTTTGGGCACTTTTTTTGAAAGACAAACTTCTGTCTGTAATAGTTACAATACTGTAGTTTCAAACACTATGAATACTAGGGCCAATAAATGCCTCAACATCTGTAATTTCGACATATATAAAAAGGAATATCAAATTTCCCAAGAATTAAAACAAAATCATTTTCTATCAGTGTATAAAAATCAAAATCGAAACTGTTTAGCGCAGTTGTTGAGTTATTGCAAGATTTGCAAGTTATTATGATACATATTTTTGCAAAAATCTCATCAAACAAGCAGTTCTTTTTGCTTTCAAAATCTTTTTTATGCGTTCTAAACTCAATCTTTGCAAAAAAACTGATACTTAACGCTATCTTAGAAACGAGATGCAGACTATTGGTGCTGGAGTTTTCTCAAAATCTTTGATGATAACTGCATATAAGTGATGGTTTAACAATCTAATGACCATTTAATCGTACTTCTAAAGTTTTTAGTTAGTAAATTCCTCTTCAATAAATGCTTCTAATGTATCATAATTCCATGCCTTTCAAAATATTGGAATTGGAATATTAAAGAATAGAACATTGGTTAGAAGATCAATAGAAAAAACTAAACTTCACATCATATATTAATCCGCCCTCCAAAATTCGTAGTCATTACATCTGACAGGATCAAATCTCTACTCATCAATTACTGAGCAGGCCATAAACGAGCATTTAGTGATGATATGCCTCCTTGGGATCCAACCAAGTCTTCATAGTTCTAGCACTACAACTGTTAAAAGAAGAAACAAGAGTCAATAAGATTGATGGATTTATGGAAGCACAAATAATAAAAAAGACAAATTTAACCTTTAGAAAGTATTACACAGTAATTAAGGTGAATCTCCGTGATACACAATAATTGATGACACGGTAAAAATATAACTAACCTACTATTACAGGTTAAACTACAGTAATAGTGCAAAAAGTCCATGCATTGTCGGTATAAATACATATACACATAGGCGAACCTATGTTTGGAGTAAAAGGGTTACCAAATATATGTGTGTGTATGCTGAAATGGGTCATATATTTTATTTAAACACTTTAGATCAAAAGTCAGATGGGGCAGTGGTCGAGCAATACGGTCATAGGCCCTGCCCAGTCCCACGATCAAATCCGCCTCTGCGTATACAATAACTAATTAAGTCTCATTAAAAGCTACAAGGGTTAAGGAGCCTTACATTCAGAATCTGTGGTGATCCAGTTCAATTTTCCAGCAGCAGCAGGGCACTGATCTATGTGGAGAGGAGTTGATTTTACAGAAGGAAAATTGATATTGATTGACTGGTCATTCTTGGTTAAAGAAGCTGGCATTGAAATGGCAGAGAAAGCAGAGGAAGTTGTGGAGCAACTTTCAACTTCCCATCTGAAGCTGATTTTGGGGGACTCATTACTCATTTGATCATCATCTGGTACTGCCTTCAATGCCGCCCTATTTCGAAAGTTGTTGAATACCTGGAAAATGAAAATATACTAATAATAATTTAGAAATCTTTACACTATCAGTATATATAATTCTTATTCATTTATGTATGGATCAATGTTTTGGTCTTATTTTTTGAGTCATAAAACAAATTTTCCATAGGGTAAAGTTCTTAAAAAATAAAAAGGAAATAAATTTTCACCTTTCTGCCTATGTATTGGCGGCCCTTCTCAGATTTGGCAGCAGCAGCCCATCTTAGTAGCTCTTTCATCTTAGAGATGGTCTTAGCTTTTTCTCCCTTAGCTTTTTCGTCTTTCTTTTCTCCACTAGAGCGTCGCGTTTTATCGTTTGTTGATGATGATGATGAAGACGGTGCAGAATCAGTGATGGGCAAAACTTGCGTATGTCCTACTGAATCTGCAGCCTTGTGAGAGATGCTTAATCCTCGTGTAAGACTTTTGTTTTTCATGTTCATGCAATATTCAAAATGTTGCCTTCTACGATGACTTTCTACCCTCCTTAGCTGAATTGTGCTATAAAAATATTCCTGACTAATATCCTTATTCCTGCATAATGCTTTGAATATATTGAAGGTCTTGCTACTTGATTTACTTTTTTCACCTCTTCTTCTAGTGCTCCCCCGACAGATCCCAAACAAAACAATATCTTTTGATTTTACCTTCTGATCTGAAAACCAAAAAAACAAGCAAGGGTTTTAACTTCTATATACCGACAATATATAAACAATCACTATATAGCAGGTTAAACTGTGTTGATATTGTAAAACATTCATTACACTATCAGTGAATAAAAGTTAAATCCATAAGAAAATTCACAAAAATGACACAAAAAATAGAAGAAAATATTGAAGGTATTGGAGGATTATTTTCACTTACTATTTGCAGCTTCTTTCTTGCTTATAGAAGGGCTAGAAGTAGTACTCTCATTTGCAGTTTTGAATAGCCTTTGAAAGACCTGTTAAATGTACGTGTATATATAAATGAACAAAGTCAGCATAATGGGTTGCTTCCAAGATTGAAGTGAACGTGACAAATTGGATAATCTGATGAGGAAAATTAGAAAGCTAGCTCACCTGCATGTTAGGGGTGGAAATATTTTAAAAGAGATGAGACAAGATTTCTGGTCAAATAGACAACGCAGCAGAAATCTATCTGTGCTGTCTGTAATATACCAAAGATTCCTGTCTTTTGTTATATTAGAAACTTATGTGGCCTTTTTGAAGGAAGATACAGACAAGAATGTGGTTAATAAGACTAGAGCAGAATCTAAGCAGGTGATGAGACAACCAGGCAATGAGATGGGGAGTAGTTGCGTTTTGAATATTTTTGGGGCAATAAGAGTTCATATTTATATTATATATAACTGGACTGATCATGTGGTGGTTACTAAGTAGATCTTAAAGGTAATTACGAGACAGTAATGAAGAGAATGTCAATTAGAGGTTAGATGATTTTGAGCACTGGTGGCAACATTTTTCACCATACAAATGTAGGGATACTATTACTTTATGTCCTCCCATATGTGGGCCGTCTTGGGCTCTTCCAAAACTTAGCCCTAAACCTGTTAAACGGGCGGGGCCAGCCCACTGACAGCCCGGTTCAACCTGGGTCAGCCCCGTTCGCTNGGGGGGGGGGGGGGGGGGGGGGAGTAGGGGTGGAGCCGGAAGGGGAGGGGCCTATTTTGGTAATCGGTTCCCTAGAACCCGGTTAACCTGATTACTCACTCCCAGGTTTTTATCGGGTTACAATCTGATCCAACCCGATTACCGCTGGACAATTTTTTTAAAATTTTTTGACCGTTGCTAATGGTTAAATTCAAAAATGAATGTTGGGCAACAATTATTATTTGTATTTTTGGCCATTTCGGCCTACCCCCTTAAAGAAAATAGCCCCCCACCCTAATAATTGATAAATTACAACTTTAACCTTTTAAAAACTATAAATAGCACATCTTCTTCTTCTTCTTCATTTTTCTCACAGTTTGCTCTCTCACTACTCTAATTCTCTCTCAATTCTCTCTTGATAATATTGCTTATTGCTCTCAAGTTCTTAATTACTTACTATTTCAAGTTTCATCAAATATTTACTTTAGTCACTACAAAATTATAATTATCAAATATCAAGAATTCAAGTGAAGTGTGGTATTAATATTCAATATCATCAAATATCAATTGAAATGTGATATCAAATTTAGTGCGGCATACGAAATTCCGGTGCACTCGTTCCATCTCTTCTTTGGTGTATATTTTTATTTTATTATTTAGAATTATGAATTTAGTTTTTTTTTTTAATTTAATTTACATAATGAATATAGTTAGAGTAGCCAAAAAAATGTGTACTAGTAGATGTGGTAGTAGTAAGTATAAAAATCCTAAAAGATCAAGAGGTGGTACTGGCTCTTCTAGTAGCTTTACTTATATTTCTGAAACTTCACCTGAAAATTTAAATGTAGATTATGAGCAACTTCAAGAAGATTATGGTATAGATGATAATTTAGATGATATTCAATCACGTGATAATCATGAAACACCACCACTTACACCTGGTACTGCTCGTCAAAATACTAGGGGTGGAGGTCGTGGTAATACAAGTAGGCCTCCCCTCCCTATTAAGAAGAATCGAAGATTAAGAAGTAAGTGTTGGAATTTTTTTGAAAGACCAGAAGAAGATAAAAATTATTTAAGACGTCAAATTTGTATGGAAGTTTATAAACATGAGACCGGAGGTAAAGCAAGGGGAAACGAGTCAACTTCGTAGGCCCATGGTAAATAATCACCCTATTGCATGGGGTGCTGATGAGGAAGGTGGCCAACAAAAACTTAATCCGGGAACTGGCAATTTAATGGGTAAATACGATACGGTGAAAGATCGGGAAGAATTAGCTAAAATGATTGTTTTAGGTTGTTTACCTTGTAGTTTGCTGCTTCACCATATCTTGTTACTTATATTCAAAGAATTTATAACCCTTTATTTAAAGGTATTCCTAGAAATACTTGTAGAGATGATATCTTTAGGTTTTTTGGACAACATCGAACATATATCCTTTATTTGTTCGCTAGTCTTTCTTGTAGAGTTTCTCTTACTTCTGATATTGGTCGTGCTGTTAATGGAAATGATTATTTGACTGTTCTATGTCATTGGATAAATGATAATTTTTGTATGCAAAAACGTATTATTGCTTTTAAATATGATGAATATCAAAGTCATACTGGTGCATTTGTAAGTAATATTGTCCATGAAGTTGCTATATTTTACAATCTTTCAGAAAATATTTTGTGTATGTCATTTGATAATGCTTCTAACAACAATTCTGCTATTACAATATTAAAATTGCATCTACACCCACCACTTCCTGAAATATTTCATGTGAGGTGTACATGTCATATTTATAATTCAATTGTTAAGAGTGGCCTTGAATTATTTAGAAATGAGATCACTTTAATTAGAAGAGCTGTTGATGTAATTCAAGAAAATAATAGAAGTGCTAGATCAAATACATTTAAGGATAAATGTGTACAATATGGACTAAAACCAAACTCATGCCCTGAAGAAATAGTTACTAGGTGGAATTATACTTATTTATTCTGAAGATGCTGTTATAAATATAAAATGCTTATAACTGAAGTTGCTAATTCTCATTGTACCGATCCTAACCGTTTGTTGACATCTGGAACTTGGGATGTCATTGAAGATGTTGTAAAATTTTTACAAAATTTTTATGTAGCTACACTTGAGTTTTCTGGAGCTTATTATCCTACAATTTCAAATGGTTTAGTTCATATTGCTGAAATTTCTCTTTTACTCCATAATTTGAAGAAGAAAGAAGGATATAGTTCTGTTTTTGAATCTATGCTAGATAAATTTAAGAAACAATTTTATCAAATTTCCCATATTTACCTAATTGATGCTATTTTAAACCCTTCTATCAAAATTGTCACGACCCAAAATCCTATTAAAGGTCGTGATGGCGTCGGACACCACTGTCAGGCAAACCAACACTAAAAGTTGATTAAATATCTATTTTAGTATTTCGAAACCATTTCTTTTCATTATATAAAATAATAATTAATGAACTTTATTGAGTAAATAACAATGTCTTAACAAATTCAAATAATAATTAAATCCCAAAGTCATCTCAGAACCCGGTGTCACAAGTGCATAAGCAATTTCTAAAAAACAAATGAGATATAATAACCGTCCGGAATACAAATGAAACGGTATAGAAAATACAACACAATACTCTAAAGGAGACTCTGCTGGCTGCGGGTCATCTCGAGAGCTGCAGCTCACCTAAGTCCCCATATCAACCATGCCACTGTGCCAAGCTAGGCCACTAGATATACATGTGCATGTACAACAAAAATGCACAGCAAGTGTAGTATGAGTACATAAACAACGTGTACTCAGTAAGTATCCCACCTAACCTCGAAGAGGTAGGGACGAGAGGTCGACTTTGACACTTACTAGAGGTCAATTCAATATAATTAAACGTGATGCTAAACATGGATGTTATAATCAAATAACAAATAACAATAGGAAATGACAACTTCTTCCTTAACTATAAATCTTAGTTTCCGTCATTTCGGTTAACAACTTATATCTCAAGGAAATTAAGCAGTTCAAATCGCAGGAGGTAACCGACAAATATCATGCATAAGTAATGCCGAGGTCGTACGACCCGATCCAACAATAATAAAATGTGCACTACCGAAGGGTCGAACGACGCGAACCATAGATGCATCTATAACCTTCCGTGGCGTACGACCCGCTCCTATGAGAGTAGTGTAAACAGTCAACCCGCTCGCGGAATATATTTGCAAAGCGGTTACACATAAGTATACACATTCAAACAGTCTACCCCGACTATATCAGGAAAACAATTATGCAAGGATGTGAGAAATCCCTCTTTTAATGGGCAAGAAGATGGTGTTTAGTCTTTTCTTTCGAAATTCATTTGCCAAATTCGATAGGACTTAAGTATTTTAATTTATCAGTAAAATTACAAGTACGGCAAGTAAAGTATGCTTTTGGGTCGTAGACTACCTGGACATAAGCATAATAGTAGCTACGCACGGACTCTCGTCACCTCGTGCGTACGTAGCCCCCACAGATAATAGCACATAATTAATTATTTCACCTATGGAGACAATTCCCTCTTACAAGATTAGAAAGGAGACTTACCTCGCTCCGAAGTACCATAACCGGCTCCTGAGCTCTTCCGACAACTCAAATCGATGCACGACGCTCCAAAACTAGACAACAATTATGCAAACTCATTAATATATGCTCAAATACTCATAACAATTCAATTTATATCAATTCCCAACTCCGCTCGAAAAGTTGACAAAATCGCCCTCGGGCCCACGTGCCCGGATTCCGAAATTTTTCAAAGATAAACTTTACCCATAACCTCACGAACTCAAATATATAATTTACTCCCAATTGAAAGCCCAAATTCATGGCCAAAATCCAAAAATAAAATTTCTAGGTTCTCTACCAAGAACCCACAATTTCCACTAATTTCCACATTAAATCCTTATAGAATCCATGTATATAACTTATAATGAGTGGGAAAATCTTACCTTGTGATGCTTGTAGAATATCTACCCTTGAAGCTCTCCAAAATCGCCCATACCAAAATAAAATGGGGGAAAAATGGGCCAAGTCCCGTTTTTATAAAATCCTTCTGCCCAACGACATTTCCGCACCTGCGGTCCAGTAGCGGCACCTGCGGCTTCGTAGGTGCGAGGCTCCCTTCTCTTCTGCGGTTCTCCCACACTTCTGCGGTCAGATTCTTCGCTTATGCTCTTGCGTAGATGGTGTCAAGGCTCCGCACCTGTGGTGCTTCACTGGGCGGACCTGCTCCGCTTATGCGACTTCTAGGCCGCTTCTGCGGCTCACACCTGCGGCCAAAAGCTCACAGGTGCGATTACACCAGATGACAGCAGCCTCAATTCTTCTTATAACTCCAAATTTAATCCGGTAACCATCCGGAATCCACCCGAGGCCCCCGGGACCTCGTTCAATCACACAAACCAGTTCTAAAACATAACGTGGACCTGCTTGAGGCCTCGAATCACATCAAACAACGTCGAAAGCACGAATCACACCCCAATTCAAACTTGATGAACTTTAGAATTTCGAACTTCTTCATTCGATGCCGAAACCTATCAAATCTCGTCCGATTGACCTCAAATTTTGCATACAATTCGTATTTGACATTACAGACCTACTCCAACTTCCAGAATTGGATTCCGACCCCGATATCAAAAAGTCCATTTCCGGTCAAACTTCGTAAAAACCTTCAAATTTCTATCTTTAGCCCAATGACTCCAAAATGACCTACGGGCCTCCGAATTTACTTCTGATCGCGCTCCCATTACCCGAATCACCATACGGATCTATTCCCAGACTCAGGATCCCAAACGGACATCAATAACACTGAAATGCACTTCAACCCAAACTTATGAAATTATTCCAAAATGCCAACTTCCGTAATAGACGCCGAAACACTCCCTGGTCATCCAAAACCCGATCCGAACATACGGCCAAGTCCGAAATCATTATACAAACCTGCTGGAACTTTAAAATCTCGATTTCGAGGTCGTTTATTCGAAGATCCAACTTAGTCGATTCTTCCAACTTAAAGCTTTCGAAACGAGAATTCTCTTAACAAATCAACTCCAAACTCCCAGAATTAAATTTCAGCCATGCGTACAAGTCATAATACCTGAAGTGAAGCTACTAATGGCCTCAAACTACCGAATGACGCGCTAGAGCTCAAAACGACCATTCGGGTCGTTACAAAAATGGCCAGTTGTCGCCAATTAATCACTGCTTTATATATTTATATGGATATTGGATCAACTGAAACTCATGATGTTGAAAATTGTGTTTCTGATCTACACAAACATTTATAAACTTATATAATTATTATGCTAACATTGTTGATTCTTCTGCAGCTGTAGATGCAAATATTCCTTCAATTTCAGTTTCAACATCTGCATCCGGTGCTTTTGAGGATAATGATGGTGTTGAAGATTATTTGATTTGTTCTACACTAGGAGAGAATTAACAAACCAGTAGAAGGAATATTGATGAACTCCAATTCTACTTGCAAAAGTCACCAGAGACTCGCACAAAGGAATTTCTACCACTGGGTTGGTGGAGGAGCAACTCAAATCAATTTCCTGTTCTTTCGGCCATGGCTCGAGACGTGCTAAATGTGCCGATTTCAATAGTCACATCAGAAAGAGCATTTAGCCAAATAAGGTAGCAGCTAAGATATACCCGTCATTCATTTGGTACCAATTCCTTAGAAGTTCTAGTGTGCTTCAAAGATTGGATAAGATCAAAACGGTGAAATCAAGGGCGTGAAAAGGTAGATGAAACGGAGGACCAAGAAATTGGAGATATAATGATTTATGGTTCCAATTCAAGCAATGTCGAAAACTAAGAACCTCATGTTGACATGGATGAACTTATAAAAATGATGCAAAGCATGTGAATGTACTCTTTCTTATTTTTTTTTTATAATTAGTGTAAACTTTTAATTTGCAAGTTCAAAAATTAAAAAATCAAAATAAAACTTGCAAATTAATTTGAAGTATTATTTATTATTCAATGAAAATATTAAATGAAATTTTTTGGAGTTTGATCCTTACATAGAGGTCTTATTAAATAATTTTTTGTAGCCACTTACTTTCAATTTTAAAATTTCAAATTTCAAATTTAAAACTTTAAACTTTAAAGTATTAAGTTTAATTTTAAGACATAAAATACTTATTTCCTTAATTAAAAGTTTGAAAACATTTAAGCATCAATAACTTTGAATAAGAAAAACATAATATTCACTAAAAAATAAAAATAAAATCGGCTCGGTCCGGACCCGCTAAGACCAAACCCGGACGGGCCTTAATTAACCCGAAATTTCTCAACATGTTAGCAGCCCGATTAGTCAGCCCATTATCCAGCCCGGACCACTAACCGGAAGGGCTATTTCTTCGTGTCCAGTCTGGACCAGCCCGTTCGGTAAACAACTTTACTTAGCCCCTTGATTTGGCAATGTTTTGAAGAGATAAGGAACAAAATTTACCAAGAAATTAGAAGTAGTAGGATCTCGCTATGCTTGGGATTCGGGAAAGGATGGACCATATAGGTTCAATTATAAAAAACTTTATATGCATTCCAGAAAGACGTTATTTCTTGACTTGAACTCGTGACCGATAATCACATTTATCATTGTGCCAAGGTTTCCTTCTACCTGGATATCTTGTATATAATTTCCGAAATTTGGTTTGTTTCCAATTTTTTTTTCTGGTTGAAAAAGCACTTCAAGCTGAATTTCAAGAAATTGTGTGAAACGAATAAATCCAAAACATTCTGGTATGTTTTACTTTTTCAATTTTGGTTCTTCAATCTTCTGGTGAGTTGATGCTGCTTAATCATGACTAGATCTTTAATTCTTGTTCAAATTATACTAAGCTCAAAGTGAAAATGTCACGGCCCCAATTTCCATCGTATGATGACATGATGAAACTAGTCTTTAAAATTAGGTAAGCCTAACACATGCTGATAAATAATGAAATTTAACTAATCTCATCTGCAATACAAGAAAATAATATCTGAAAGGACGTAGCTGAATCGACATCTGTTACATAAACCCAAGACCGGTAGTACAAGTCATAAGCCTTTCTAAAAGTAACTATATATGATGAATACATTAATGTTCTGGAATAATAGGAAACAATGGAAATAAAATACAACAGAAGGTGACTTCGAGACCTGCAAACATCGAGTAGGTATACCTTGAAGTCTCCAGCTGCGCAGACATCAGTCTCAAAACCTACTCGATTCGAATATCTGAATCTGCATAAAAATGTGAGAAGCGTAGCATGAGTACACCACAATGGTACCCAATAAGTATTAAGTCTAACCGTAGTGACGAGGCCATATCAAGACACATACCAAACATGTAACCCTATGTAGGATATAACATAAAGCTAACAAGGAAAGAACATCAATGTAAGACCGATAGTAGAAGGAACACAAATTAAAATCAACCGTGAAAATAATGGGAGCACGAATGGCAACGAGAAACAACCAAGTAATTAGGAAACAACATAGTCGGGGTACAAATAAAATATGAATGAATTCAAGTAAGAGAAACCAATGACAACTAAATCAATCAAATCATTATTAATGCACTAATTTCAACAAGAATTACCCCAGGTACCACTCCTCGTAATCTCAAATCTTAAGTTACAACTTCCAAACCTTACACACATGGCATTTTGTGCCTAAATTTTTAAATAACATTCGCACTGTAAAATCCACGTGCTACCATATACATAGATTCATGTCAAATGCTAACAAAAAATGTTCGAGGGATCTATTTATATACAACAAAGTATAATTACAACTTTGAAATCAAGTAGAAAACCAATGAGAAAATGAGTTTATTTTAAAAATTATTTGGGTTAAGAAAATAACATTTTCAAATAGAATAAGCATCACATAAGCTACTGAATATAATATAGAATTTATTAAATTAAAACATAATAATGATTTTTTGTAAAGTATAAGTATCAGACAAATTAAGAAGTTTAAGTTGAGAAATCAATTAAGGTGAAATATGACAACTACTAAGAATAGTAAGTAGTGCATTAAATGACGAGTTTAACTTAAGAGTCACATAAGGAAAGCATGCCCAAATTCTTTCATTTAAAACCGATATGTTACCAACAACTCAATAGAGTATGAGTGTCACGACTAAAAACCAACCGTCATGATGGCGCCTATCGTGGAACTAGGCAAGCCAATTACTCAACCTTTTTAAACATAACCAAAAGCTTTGCAAAGTATAGAAACAATTAATATTTAAGGAAAACCTTTTTAAAAAAAGAAATAAATCCACAATGTAATACAAATCTCTCCCAAAACCGAGGTGTCACCGAGTACATGAGCATCTATACCAGGGAATAGTCTACTACAATGTCTAAGGAATAAGAATTGAAATGCAAATAAAGATGATGAATGAGAGTCAAGGCCTGCGACCACAATGCAACTACCTCGATAGTCTCCGGATCAGCTGCTCAAATATCAACACCCACTATGACCGAGAGCACCTGGATCTGCATATGAAGTGCAGGGTGTAGTGTGAGTACAACCAACTCAGTAAGTAACAATACTAAATAAGGACTGAAGATAGTGACAAGCTACACAATTATAGTTCATTTCCAGTAGCTTCAACAAGAAAAAATAGACATGCTTTCGGATCCGACAATTTAAATCAAATCAGTTTATAAAAAAAAGTCAAATTCAGGTAAAAACCGGATATAGTATCTCTCAGATGTTCAAACAATGATATATGACAGTTATATGCAACAACAATGAAAGCAAATACATCTTCTCAGGGGAACAATCACTTAGAATTCCTCAATAGCTCATCACTCGACTCTCAGCCCTCAACACTCACACTCAATAGGTACCTGCGCTCACTAGGGGTATACAAACTCCGGAGGGGCTCCTTCAGCCCAAGCGCTATATCTTTGCAGCGTACAGCCCGATCCCATCAATATATAAACAACCATAAGGCTTGTTGCGACGTGTAACCCGATCCACATATATACACTTATCGCTCATAGCTCGTCACTTCGGCCCTAACTCAGTATCCAACCTCTCCAGTCTCTCGGGCTCTCAAAAGTCATGAAAATTATCCCAAACAGCAATAACGTGATATATCAACAAAGGACAATAGAGACTGAGGTATGATATACAAGAAGAATCTAAAACTGAGTGCAAACAACAAATAATGGGTAATTCAACATGTCCGCGGCCTCTGTGGGCTCCAACAATATCTACATATAGCCGAAACATGATTTCTAACATGAATTGCAATTAAATGTCTATGACACATGGAGAATATAGAGCTAGCAACAAGCTATTCAAGTTCACAATTTCCAAGGAATGGACCAAGCCCCAATTCCAATGGTGTACGCCCACACGCCCGTCACCTAGCATGTGCGTCACCTCCAAATCAATCACATAACATCAAATCGGGGATTTCATACCTCAGAACTTGATTTATAACTGTTACTTACCTAAATCCGAGCAAAACTCTACTCCAATATGCCCTTGCCTCGCGAATTGGCCTCCAAACGTCTCGAATCTATCCATAAGCAGTACAATACAATCAATACGGGCTAATGGAATCAACTCCACAAGAAAAATAAGAAATTATAAGCCAAAATATGAAATTGCCAAAAGCCGGCCCCCGGGACCACGTCTCAAAATCCAACAAAAGTCATAAAATCCGAAATCCCAATCACTCACGAGTCTAGTCATACCAAATACATCAAAATCCGACACCAAATGGTCATTCAAATATCCAAAATCAACCTTCCAAATCTCTAGCCTCAAACCCCCAAATTACACCTCAAAAACACACCAACTAGGTGGAAAATCAGTGGAGAAACATAATTATTGAAGAAAAATGAACTCAAGGAACTTACCTCAAGAATCCCCTTGAAAATCCTCTCAAAAACCTCCAAAATCCGAGCTCAAAATGTTAAAAATGGTGAAAAATCTCGGAACCCTCGCTTATATAGTTTCTGCCCAGGCTTTTCGCACCTGCGGTAACTAAGCCACTTCTGCAGCCTCGTAGGAGCGACAAAATACCCGCTTCTGTGGTGAACTCCGCATCTACGGCTCCCATATTCACTCCTATGAACTCGCCCCTGTGTGATACCCTCCGCTTCTGCGGAGCCCAGCTCCCCTTCCTTTCTTCGCGTCTGCGACCTTCACCCTGCATATGCAGTCTCGCAGGTATAGGAAAACCTGCGCACCTACGTCCATGTACCTTCTCTCCTCCATCATCGCCACCTGCAGATCTTCACTCACACCTGCGGGCTCGCATTTGTGGTTCCCACTCCACAGGTGCGATTACGCCAGCAACACACAGACTTCAGCAACTTCTCAAATCAAATTCCAAGTCCGTTAGCCACCCAAAATCAACCCGAGGCCCCTGAGACCTCAACCAAACATACCAACAAGTTCCAAAACACGATACAAACTTACTCGAATCATCAAATCACCTCAAACAACATCAAAAACACGAATTTCCCCCAATTCAAGCCTAATGAACTTTGAAACTTCCAAATTCTACAAATGATGCCGTAACCTATCAAACTACGTCCGATTGACCTCAAATTTTTCACACAAGTCACAAATGACCTACTCCAACTTCCAGAATCAGAATCTGACCCCGATATAAGAAAGTTCACCCTCCGTTCAAACTTTCAAAATTTTAACTTTCGCCATTTCAAGCCTAATTCTACTACGGAACTCCAGATCATAATCCGGACATGGTCCTAAGTCCAAAATCACTCAACAGAGCTAACAGAGCCATCAAAACTTGAATCCATGGTCGTTTACACATAAGTCAACATCCGGTCAACTTTTCCAACTTAAGCTTTCCATTATGAGACTATGTGTCTCAATTCATTCCGAAGTCCTTCCGGACCCGAACCAACTACCGTGATAAGTCATAAAATAACATAAAAGCACAAAGTGAGAAGAAAAATAGGGGAACGGGGCTACAACTCTCGAAATGACCGGCCAGGTCGTTACATTGTCCCCCTCTTAAACAAATGTTCGTCCTCGAACGGGTCTAGAAACATACCTAGAGTCTCAAATAAGTGTGGATATCTGCTCCGCATCTCCCATTCGGTCTCCCAAGTAGCCTCTTCAACTAGTTGAGATCTCCACTACACCTTCACTGAAGCTATACCCTTTGACCTCAAATTGCGAACCTGCCGACCTAAAATTGCCACCGACTCCACATCATAAGTCAAATCACCATCCAGCTGAACCATGCTGAAATCCAAAACATGAGACGGATCACCAACATACTTCTGGAGCATAGAAACATGAAATACTAGATGCACCCCCGACAAATTTGGTGGCAAGGGAAGCTCGTAAGACACCTCCCCAATCTTTCGAAGCACCTCAAACGGCCCAATGTACAGAGGACTCAACTTCCCTTTCTTTCCAAACCTCATAACACCCTTCATGGAGGAAACCTTAAGCAGAACCTTCTCCCCAACTATGTAAGCAACATCACAGACCTTCCTGTCGGCATAACTCTTCTATTTGGACTGCGCCGTGCGAAGCCGATCCTGAATCAATTTAACCTTGTCCAATGCATCCTGAACCAACTTAGTACCCAAAAGCCTAGACTCCCCCGACTCGAACCAACCCACCGGAGATTTACGTCGTCTCCCATTCAAAGACTTAGAAGGAGCCATCTGGATGCTTGACTGGTAGCTATTATTGTAGGAAAACTCCGGGAGTGGAAGGAACTGATCCCAAGAACCCCAAAATCAATGACACAAGCGCGCAACATGTCCTCCAATATCTGAATAGTGCGCTCGGACTGTCTGTTCGTATGAGGGTGAAATGCTGTGCTCAACTCAACCTGGGTGCCCAACTCTCGCTGTACTACTCTCCAGAACTTTGATGTAAATTACGTGCCCCGATCTGAAATGGACACCGGCATACCGTAAAGGCTAACAATCTCTCGGATGTAAATCTCAACCAACCGTTCCGAAGAATAGGTGGTACCAACTGGAATGAAGTGCACGGACTTGGTCAGCTGATCCACAATCACGCGAATAGAATCGAACTTCCTCGAAGTCCATGGGAGCCCAACTACGAAATCCATGGTGAGCCGCTCCCACTTCCACTCTAGAATCTCTAACCTCTGAAGCAATCCACCCGGTCTCTAGTGCTCATACTTCACCTGCTGACAGATAAGGCACCGAATAGTGCTTCCTCAAGTACTATTACATCTTCGCGGCACCCGGATGAATAGAATACTGCGAACTGTGGGCCTCCTCAAGAATCAACTCACGTAGCCTATCCACATTGGGCACACAAATCCGACCCTGAATCCTCAATACCCCATCATCCCCAATAGTCACATCTCTAGCATCACCGTGCTGAACCCTGTCCTTGAGGACAAACAAAAGAGTATCATCATATTGGCGCTCTCTGATGCGATCAAATAAGGAAGACCGAGAAACCATACGAGCTAGAAACTGACTAGGCTCCAAAATATCCAATCTCATGAACTGGTTGGCCAAATCCTGAACATCAACTACATGAGGTCTCTCTCCAGCGGGAAGGAAAGCAAGACTACCCATACTCGCCGCCTTTCTACTCAAGGCATCGGCCACCATATTGGCCTTCCCGGGATGATACAGAATGGTGATATCATAGTCCTTTAGCAGCTCCAACCATCTCCCCTGCTTCAAATTTAGATCCTTTTGTTTGAATAAGTGCCGGAGACTCCAATGATCCGTAAACACCTCACAAGACACACTGTAGAGATAGAGCTTCCAAATCTTTAATGCATGAATGATGTCGGCTAACTCCAAATCATGAACAAGGTAGTTCTTCTCACGAGGCTTCAACTGATGCAAAACATAAGAGATAACTCTACCCTCCTGCATCAAGACACACCCAATATCGATCCGATAAGCATCACAATATACTGTGTAAGATCCTGAAGCTGAAGGCAAAACTAGAACTGAAGCATTGGTCAAGGTAGTCTTGAGCTTCCGAAAGATCTCCTCGCACTCATCTGACCACCTGAAAGGAACACCCTTTTGGGTCAAGTTAGTCAAGGGAGATGCAATAGACGAGAAATCCTCCACGAAGTGACGATAATAACCGGTCAAGCTGAGAAAGCTCCGAATCTCCGTAGCTGAGGATGGTTTGGGCCAACTCTGAACTGCTTCTATCTTCTTCAGATCCACCTGAATACCCTCACTGGACACCGCGTGCCCTAAGAATGCCACTGAACCAAGCCATAACTCGCACTTGGAGAACTTGGCATAAAGTTTCTCCTCCCTCAACCACTGCAATACAATCCTCAAATGTTGGGCATGCTCCTCCTGGCTACGAGAGTACACCAGGATATCATCAATGAACACTATAACAAACGAGTCGAGATACGACTGAAAATCACTGTTCATCAGATGCATGAACACTGCTGGGGCATTGGTCAGCCCAAAGACATCACAAGGAACTCATAATGACCATATTGGGTCCTGAATGCTGTCTTTAGAATATCCAAGTCCCGAATCTTCAGCTGGTGATACCCAGACCTCAAATCAATCTTGGAGAATACCCTCGCTCCCTAAAGCTGGTCAAACAGATCATCAATACGCGGCAAAGGATACTTGTTCTTGATTGTAACTTTGTTCAATTGCCTATAATCAATGCACATCCCCATAGTGCCATCCTTCTTCTTCACAAATATAACTGGTGCACCCCAAAGTGACATGCTAGGAAGAATAAACCCCTTATCAAGAAGTTCGTGAAGCTTCTCCTTCAATTCCTTCAACTCAGTTGGTGCCATACGATAGGTGGAATAGAAATGGGCTAAGTGCCCGGCACCAAGTCAATACCAAAGTCAATATTCCTGTCGGGCGGCATGCGCGACAGGTCTGCAGGAAACACATCTAAAAACTCCCGCACCACTGGAACAAAATCAATAGTGGGAACATCATCACTAACATCCCTCACAAAGGCCAAATAAGATAAAAAAACCTTTCCACAACCATCCGCTGGGCCTTCAAATATGAAATCACTCTACTGGGAACATAGTCTATAGAACCGCTCCACTCAATTCTTGAAAACCCTAGCATCGCCAATGTCACAGTCTTAGCATGACAATCTTGAACAACATGACATGGAGACAATCAATCCATACCCAAGATCACGTCGAAATCGGCCATACTAAGAATTAAGATATCAACTCTAGTCTTCAATCTTCCAATAGTCACCACACACGATCGATATACACGATCCACAACGATAGTAATGCCTAGGGACGTAGAGACATGAGCTGATGAAACTAAGGAATCACGGGGCATATCAAGATAATGAGCAAAATATGATGAGACATACGAATAAGTGGAAGCATGGTAAAATAATACAGAGGAATCCATGTGGCAAACTGAGACAATACTTGTGATCACTACATCTGAAGCAATGGCATCTGGTCTGGTGGGAAGAGCATAGAATCGGGCATGACCGCCACCTAATTGGCCTGCCCCTCTAGAGCGACCTCTGGCTGACTGAGCCCCACCCGATCTGGCTGAGTGGGTGGTGTACATGCTGGTTCTGGAGCCGTAGTCTGACTCCTCTACTGAGCCGGACCTCCCATAAAGCGAGGACAATAACTCCTGATATGACCAAACTCTCCACACTCATAGCAACTCCCCGGTGCTGGAAATGGTGGCGGGGACTGAAGGGAGCCTAGCGCACTGTGATAACCAATAGAAGGACCTGGCATAGATGAGCCCTGAACCGATGAAGCACGAGACAAACTGTAAGCTGTAAGGGCACTGAGAGATGAATGACCCTGATGAGAATTGTATGAACCATGGACGGTGATGCACCACGGTGAATTGGACGAGCCATATGAGCATACCTATAAGAACGACCCCTGCCATGGTGGAATTGAGCCCCAAAAGGAACACCACTGAAATCACCCGGTCCACGAGGCCTCTTGGCCTCCCTCTCTACCCGCTCCTGATTGTGAACCGCCTCTATCTGCTGAGCAATGTCGACTACCTCATCAAAAGTAGCACAGATACCCTCTTTCGAGTCATATGAAACCGAAACTGATATGCGAGGCCATCAATGAACCTCCAAATCCTCTCCCTATCAGTGAGAACCAGCCAAACTGCGTGACGAGCCAATTCAGAAAACCTCATCTCTTACTGCATCATAGATATGCCATCCTGACGAAGCTACTCGAGCTTTCTGCACAGCTCCTCTTTACGAGATTGCGGCATGAACTTCTCCAAGAAAAGGACAGAGAACTCCTACAATGTAAGTGGTACTGAACCGACCGGCCTACGCCTCTCATAAGCCTCCCACCGTCTGAAAGCAGCCCCAGAAAATTGAAAAGTAGTGAACGAGACCCCGCTGGTCTCCAGAATACCCGTTTTCCAAAGCATCCGCTCGCTCTTATCCAGAAAGCCCTAAGCATCTTCTAACTCAGCACCTCTAAATGATGGATGTCGAAGTCTCTCAGATCTCTCAAGTCTGCTCTACTCATCATCAGCCATAACAAGGTCCACCGAGACCTAAGCAGCTGCAGCTGGCTGGGCTGGTAATGCCCCCGGTGTCTGGAGTCCCTGTATCACCTGCTCTGGTGTACGAGCAACAGGAGTCCGGGTACCTCCCCTCGCCTGAGAAGTGATTGATCCGTCCGAAACAGAGACCGCCTGAGCAAGATTGGTACACATAGTCAGAATCTGGGCAAAGGCCTCCTGAAGTCCTGAAATCACGATGAGCACAGCTGGTGCCTGACCTGGACCTACTGGCTCAACTGTAACTCGTACTTGATCCAGAGCTGGAACGACTGGTGGGTCTGCAGGTTCTTCCTAGCTGTTGTACGAGTTGCACCCCTGCCCCTACCGCGACCTCGACCCCTCGCGACCCTATCTGGTGGTACTAATGGTTGTACATCCTACCTTACGTGTCCTCACCATCTGTGAGAAAATAGAATAACAGAAGTTTAGATACCAGAATCCACAATTTGCACGACAAGAATACACGAATATGAAATTTCCTAAGGATTCGGTAGCCTCTCGAAAATAAGTACAGACGTCTCCGTACCGATCCTCAAGACTCTACTAAACCTGCTCATGACTCGTGAGACCTTCGTAACCTAGGCTCTGATACCAACTTGTCACGATCCAAAACCAACCGTCGTGATGGCGCCTATCGTGGAACTAGGCAAGCCAATTACCCAATCGTTTTAACATAACCAAAAGCTTTTCAAAGTACAGAAACAATTAATATTTAAGAGAAACCTTTTGAAAACAGAAATAAATCCACAATGTAATACAAATCTCTCCCAAAATCGGGTGTAACCGAGTACATGAGCATCTATACTAGGGAACAGTCTACTACAGTGTATAAGGAAACTGAAATGCAAATAAAGATAATAAAGGAGAGTCAAGGCCTGCGAACGCCATGCAACTACCTCGATAGTCTCCGGGATCAGCTTCTCAAATATCAACGCTCACTATGACCAGGAGCACCTAGTTCTGCATATGAAGTGCAGAGTGTAGCGTGAGTACGACCAATTCAGTAAGTACCAATACTAAATAAGGACTGAAGGATAGTGACAAGCTACACAATTATAGTTCATTTCCAGTAGTTTCAACATGGAAAAATATACATGCTTTCGAATCCGGCAGTTTAAATCAAATCAGTTATAAAAACAAAGAAGCCAAATTCCGATTAAAACCGGATATAATATCTCTCAGAAATTCAAACAGTGATATATGGTAGTTAGATGCAACAAGAGTGAAAGCAAATAGAGCATCTCAAGGCAACCGTCACCTAGAATTTTTCAATAGCTCACTCGGCTCTCAGCCCTCAACACTCACACTCAATAGGTACCTACGGTTACTAGGGGTGTACAGACTCCGGATGGGCTCCTTCAGCCCAAGCACTATATTGTTGCGACGTGCAACCCGATCCACATATATACAGCCGTAAGGCTCGTTGCGGCATGTAACCTGATCCACATATATACATACCTAAGGCTCGTTGCGGTGTGTAACCCGATCCACATATATACACTTATGGCTCACAGCTCGGCACTCAGGCCCTAACTCAGTCACCAACCTCTCCAGTCTCTTGGGCTCTCAAAAGTCATGAAAATCATCCCAAACATCAATAACATGATGTATCAACGAAAGACAATAGATACTGAGGTATGATATACAAGAAGAATCTAAAACTGATCCTCTGTAGGCTCCAATAGTATCTACACATAGCCTAAACATGATTTCTAACATGAATTGCAGTTAAATTTCTATGACACATGGAGAATATAGAGCTAGCAACAAGCTATTCAAGTTCACAATTTCCAAGGAATGAACCAAGTCCCAATTCCAACGGTGTACGACCACACGCCGTCACCTAGCATGTGCGTCACCTCCAAATCAATCACATAACACCAAATTTGGGGTTTCACACCCTCAGAATCAGATTTAGAACTGTTACTTACCTCAATCCAAGAAAAACTTTACTCCAATATGCCCTTGCCTCGCGAATCAGCCTCCAAACGTCTCGAATCTAGCCACAAGAAGTACAATACAATCAAAACAGGCTAAAGGAATCAACTCCACAAGGAAAATACGAAATTATAAGCCAAAATTCGAAATTCTCCAAAAACCATCCCCTGGGCCCACGTCTCGAAATCCAATAAAGGTCACAAAATCCGAAATCCTATTCACTAATGAGTCTAGTCATACCAAATTCATCAAAACCCAACATCAAATGACCAATCAAACACCAAAATCAACTCTCCAAATCCCTATCCTCTAACCCCCAAATTACACATCGAAAATACTGCAACTAGGTGGAAAATCAGTGGAGAAACATAATTATTGAAGAAATATGAACTCAAGGAACTTACCTCAAGAATCCCCTGGAAAATACTCTGAAAAAGCTCCGAAATCCGAGCTCAAATGTTAGAAATGGTGAAAATCTCGGAACCCTCGCTTATATAGTTTCTGCTCAGGGTTTTCGCATCTGCGGTAACTACGCCGCTTGTACGACTTCGCAGGAGCGACAAAATACCCTCTTATGTGGTGACCTCCGCATCTGCGACTCCCACATCCGCTCCTGCGGACACGCCCCTGCATAATATCCTACACTTCTGCAGAGCCCAGCTGCCCTTCATGCCTTCGCTTCTGCGACCTTCACCCCGCATCTGCAGTCTCACAGGTGCGGGAAAACCTGCGCACCTGCATCCCTCTGCCTTCTCTTCTCCATCGCCGCACCTGCGTACCTTCACCTGTACCTGCGGGATCGCATCTGCGGTTCCTACTCTGCAGGTGCGATTACACCAGCAACACACAAACTTTAACAACTTGTCAAATTAAATTCCAAGTCCGTTAACAACCCGAAATCAACCCGAGGCCCCCAGGACCTCAACCAAACATAGCAAAAAGTCCCAAAACACGATATGAACTTAGTTGAACCTTCAAATCACCTCAACAATATAAAAAACACGAATCGCCCCCAATTCAAGCCTAATGAACTTTGAAACTTCCAAATTCTACAAACGATGTCGAAACCTATCAAATTACGTACGATTGACCTCAAATTTTGTACACAAGTCACAAATGATCTACTCCAACTTCCGGAATTGGAATCCGACCCTGACATAAAAAAGTTTACCCCCGGTCAAACTTTCAAAATTCCAACTTTGGCCATTTCAAGTCTAATTCTACTACGGACCTCCAAATCACAATCCGGACACATTCATAAGTCCAAAATCACTCAACGGAGCTAATGGAGCCATCAAAACTCGAATCCATGGTCATTTACACATAAATCAACATCCGGTCAACTTTACCAACTTAAGCTTTCCCTTATGAGACTAAGTGTCTCAATTCATTTCGAAATCCTTCCGGACCCGAACCAACTACCCCGATAAGCCATAAAACAATAGTAAAGCACAAAGTGAGCAAAATAATTGGGGAACGAGGCTAGAACTCTCGAAACGACCGGCCGAGTCGTTACATCCTCCCTCTCAAACAAATGTTCGTCCTCGAGCGGGTTTAGAAACATTCCTGGAGTCTCAAATAGGTGTGGATATCTGCTGCCACATCTTCCGGTTGGTCTCCTAAGTAGCCTCCTCAACTGGCTGACCTCTCTACTGCACCTTCACCGAAGCTATATCGTTTGACCTCAACTCCGAACATGTCGATCAGAAATAGCCACCGGATCCACATCATAAGTCAAATCACCATCCAAAAATAACAGGACATGTGAAGCACGTGACAACTAACGTGTGCAAGTAAACACTTAAGACATGTAGCAAATAGGCACAGAGTCATGGAAGGGACTCAAAATTAAGAGGTAATAAGACAATAAGGAAGACAATAACTTCAACTCAAGCATATAAAGTCAAAATAACAAGAAAGAGGTACGAATAAGTGCTAACAACGTCAAATAGAGCATGTAAGAGCCGATTAACAATGAGATACATAACACGTCACGACAATTCAATTGAAGGCATCGAAAGAGTCTAGAAATCCTAAACCGGTCAAATACCACATATAGCCCGCGTACCCAATTGTCACCTTGCGTACACGACTTTCACATATCACAAATAGCACAATCAACTCGAATCCTAAGGGGTATTATCCCTCACACAAAGTTAGACAAGATACTTGTATACGGCTAAAATCGGAGAGCCCGATTGTACGATCGTTTCGACGCTTAGAAGGCTCGAAGGCCCGAGTTTTGGCATGAAAAGGCGGGAAATTCCCAAGGGGCACGTGGTCAAAGATGACAAAATACACAAAATAGTACAAACTCGTACCGTGACATTAAATGACTGTACCAACCATATCTCTTTGCATTAATTGCGCATGTACTATGTTGGGATTCCCCCTCATATATAAAGGGGATCCTTGTCACTTTGTAACATATATGATATTCAATACAAGAATAAGAACATCTTCTGCTCTCTAACTAAAATATTCTCTACAATTGCTTCATTGATTTATTGCTTATCATTTACTGTGTTCTTGAATTATTCTCCATTTATTACTCGTTATTGATCATAAATAGGCCATTCTTAAAGGCCTTCAACACTGTTATACTGATATCGATAGCCCCTAGTCAAGCTTTTAAATGTCGACCTCGAGGCCTTTCCGACCACCCTCGAGGCTGGTCTCTCCGTTACCGGGTTTGCGTAATCTCGTTTCCTTTTGCTCTTATTTTCATTTTTCTTACTTCACATTCAGCATCTACTGCATGAACAACCGGTTTTAAAATAGATCACGTATTTTTAGAACCACTTAATCAAATATAATTGTAATTACCATTTTCACGATAAACAGTTTGGTGCCCACCGTTGGGCTAAAAATAATAGTGATTGTTTTAATGCTGGTTTTCTGAAAACACAAGTTATTCTTCACACTTTTTCTTGTCCAAGTCAATTTCAGGTTAGAAAATGTCTAACCCAGTAAACGCACATGAAAACAACGGGCCTGAGGACCACAAAGAGAATGGCGCAGCTGCTTCAGGTGCCTGTATGCCACCGCAAAACCCTGAAGGGGCACCTGTGCAAATTCTTGTCGATGAAGGCTCACGCAACGCTCAACATGTCGATGTGAGCTCTCATACAGGTGGAAATGTTCGTGAAGGAGACCAGCGTGAAGCACAGGGAGCCCCTGCTCAAAGGGAAATGGAAGTTAGACTTCACGTCATTTTCGAAATGCTGCAGGCACAACATGTGGATATTTCTCAACTGCAAAGCCATCAGAGAACCCCAAGCACAGCACCACCAGAAATGGATCCCCGAATCGAATAGGCACCAGAAAGATCGAGCAATAATGGGTCAGTAGCCGACCCCTCCATTATGAAGATTCTCGAAGACCTCGCAAAAAGGATTGAATTGGGCGAAAAGAAGATAGAAGCTAACGACAAAAAAGTAGATACCTACAACTCGTGGGTCGATCAGATCCCAGGCGCATCCCCGATTCTGAAAGGTGTAGATTAAAAAACGTTCATGCAAAATCCATTCCCGTCAAGTGCAGCTCCGATGCCTATCAGGATGAAATTCAGAATGCCCGATCTCCCGAAGTACAGCGGAATCTCGGACCCTAACGAGGAGATTACTGCCTACACTTGTGTTGTGAAAGGGAATAACCTGAGAGACGAAAAGACTGAATCCGTTCTATTGAAAAAAAATCGAAGAAACGCTATCCAAAGGGGCCATGATGTGGTATCATAACCTACCCCTGAACTCGATAGATTCATTTGCCATGATGGCAGACTTCTTTGTGAAAGCACATGCTGGTGCCATCAAGGTCGCTACAAGGAAATATGATGTTTTCAAAATAAAGCAAAAGGAGAATGAGATGTTAAGAGAGTTCGTGTCCCGCTTTCAATTGGAAAAAATAGAGTTACCACCGGTCTCCGACGATTGGGCGGTACAAGCCTTCACTCAGGGCTTGAATTAGCGAAGCACAATGACTTCAAAATAGCTGAAGTAGAATTTAATCGAGTACCCCGCCATGTTTTGGCGGATGTGCAGAACAAGTATCAGTTAAAGATCAGGGTCGAGGACGACCAATTGATAGCCCCCTCAGGTTCGGTGTATCCTGTCAGAGTCTTTGCAAAGGAATCAAGGCCCCCGGAAAGAGAGCCAAGGCCAAACAAAGAAAGGTATCAACCGTACGTAGAAAATTGGAGGAATATCCCGAGACGTAATGTACCTCAAAGTGACCTAAGATGGATCGAGGACAGAATTCTCGGGGACTCTTGAACAAAGAAGGGTTCGACAGGCACACAGGGCTGGTGGAAGCACCCCGGCTATCTGAGTACAACTTCAACATCGATGTTTCAGACATCATATCGGCCTTAAGTAAGATCAGGGATACCAGGTGGCCGAGACCCGTGCTATCAGATCTTTCTCAGAGGAACCCCAACTTGATATGTGAATACCATGATACCCACGGTCATAGGTTCGAAGATTGCAGACAACTTTGAGAAGAGGTAGCCCGACTAATCAGCAAAGGGCACCTTCGAGAATTCCTCAGTGACCGAGCTAAAAACCAATTTCGGGAAAGAGAGGCAAACAAGAAAAATGAAACGGAAGAACCACGACACGTCATCCACATGATTATTGGTGGAGTCGACGTCCCTCAGAGACCCATTTTCAAGCAAACGAAAGTATCCATCACCAGGGAAAAACGAACTCGGAGCTACATACCTGAAGATGCCCTTTCATTCAGTGAAGAGGACACCGAGACCTTATCCCAACCTCATAATGACGAACTGGTAATTTCTTTTCTTTTCAATAAATTTCAAATTAAAGGTGTGCTCGTGGATCTAGGTAGCTCGACCAACATAATTCGGTCGAGGGTGGTAGAACAACTTGGGTTACTCGACCAGTTCGTACCCGCCTTTCGAGTCCTCAATGGATTCAACATGGCAAGCAAAACAACGAAGGGGAAATCATCCTCCCAGTCAACGTGGCCGGCACAATTCAGGATACCAAGTTTCATGTCATCGAAGGTGACATGAGGTACAATGCATTGCTTGGAAGGCCATGGATTCACAATATGAGGGCAGTGCCATCAACCCTTCATAAAATGATTAAATTTCCTACGAAGGATGGAGTAAAAACAGTATACGGAGAGCAGAACACATCGAAAGAAATGTTCGCAGTGCACGATGTGACACCGACACCTCCTGCATTGAAGGATCCAAAAAAAAGCAAACAACCGAGTAATAATCATGAAATACATCCTCGTAGGAACAAAGGATCGTGCCACGTCCTTGGAACAGATAACCAAAGCATATGAAGGCTCGAACGCCATTGCAGCTAAGGTACAACATTTTTCTTTTACGGTTTACGCTAACCTGCATGAATGTGTTCGATTGAAAGGAGTCAAAGCACACCCCAACTCAAAGGCCTTAGGTTTTAAAGCATGCGTTGCGCTCTTTTTCCCTCACGTCAGATTTTATCCCTAAGGGTTTTACCGGCGAGGTTTTTAACGAGGCAACATCCATATGCTACCTAAGGAGAACTCACCTAGTATTCAAGGCTTCTCTTCGATCAACCTCGAATACTGAGGGGCATCCCCCCAGGGAGATCACTAAAATATGCCAAAGAGGGTCTCAATAGGAGAATGATATATCAGACTAAACAGTCAAATGAACCGTGTCCGCATAGAATAATCGAACCCTCGATGGTAAAAACATGTATACTTGTACTAAGTAATCAGAGAAGTGCCTTCTATAATCAAACATTTCATACATCAAAGAAGTTTGTTATTTTCACAAGAGACAGCCCTAGGGGCAAAAATGTATCAAGCACTCAGGAACTGTCCTCGACAGTCACTCCATCGAGTCACCAAAAACTCGAAGCCATAAGACCTCAGGGCCGGCAACTTCAAGCTTATAAGCCCTCCTCGAGGAAACATCAACTCCGACTCGGGGACTGCCCTCGACGGTCGGCTCATCAGGTTATCTAACTCGAAGCCGTAAAACCTCAAGGCCGAAAGCTTCAAACTCTTAAGCCCTCCATGAGGCAACATCAAAACTGTAAGACCTCAAGCAAGGCATGTACAAATTTGTAAGATCCTAAAACAGGCATAAACCCCATATCAAAGTCAAGGCTATATATCGAACTTGTAAGACCAAAAGGCATACCCTCAATATAGACGCCATAGCTATGTCACTCGGGGACTAAAAGGCTATGACCAAATACAATGACCACCGTCATAAGGCTCCGACCAAACTAACGCGACTCGGAGACGTCCAACTGTTGCCATAAAATCACAGGCCTCCAATTACTTTGAAAAACTTCGAAAAGAACCGGTTAAAGGTCGTACCGACCTAAAGCGTAAGAGCCCAAGTAGCCAGCTACATCAAAAGTCGTACCGACCTAAAGTGTAAGAGCCCAAGTCGCCAGCTAGTCGTATCGACCTTACGCGTAAGTACCCAAGTTTCCAGCTACAGGTCATACCGACCAAAAGCGCCTTAGAGCCGATTTGAAAACCCGAGGGCCGTTGAGCTCAATCGAAACCCGAATCGGAGACTAAGCCCGATACGGTTAACTAAACTGCCTTAGGTCCAAAAGCATAAGAGCCCAAGTCGCCAGCTACATCAAAGGTCGTACCGACCAAAAGCGTAAGAGCCCAAGTCGCCAACTAGTCGTATCGACCTTATGCGTAAGAGCCCAAGTCGCCAGCTACAGGTCATACCGATCCAAAGCGCCTCAGGGCCGATTTGAAAACCTGAGGGCTGTTGAGTTCGAGTCGAAACCTGACTCGGAGACTATGCCCGATATGGTTAACTAAAGCGCCTCAGGGCCAAATGCGTAAGAGCCCAAGTCGCCAGCTACACCGAAGGTCGTATCGACCTAAAGTGTAAGAGCCCAAGTCGCCAACTTAAAAAGCCTCAGGGCCAATTTATTACCCCAAGGGTTTCATCTCAAAGTCCAATTCATCGAGCTAACTATCGACAAGCAAATCAAACCAAAGAATCTTTCATATATATATATATATATATGTGCATTACAAATACATATTTACAACACTCCCGCAAGAGTCTTATGCAAACAAACAAAGCAGAAAATCTAGTCTACTCTCAGGACCAACTCCCTCAAAGGCCCCTCGGGTCAGCTCCTACGACGTCCTTCAAATATCAACATCAGCTCAAGAAGAAAGGAAAAACTTGGCGCCGATCTTGTCCGCCTTGGTCTGCTTTATCTCTTCTGAGAGGTCAAAGACCCTAGCATGTATCTCTTCGAGGGTCTCCCTCTGAGACTTGCATCGGGCATACTCATTGCCCCTCCTCTCTCTGTCAAAAGCTCCTCTCAGCTTAGCCCGAGCATCGAAAACTTCTTTCAAATAAACGACCACCTTTTTATCGGCCTTCGCTCGAACTTCTTCAGCTTCAATCCGAGCGTCCACAACCTCGACCTTCATGTTTAGAAGATCAGTCTCGAGCTTGGCAATCCTGCTCGACTGAATTGAGCTATCTTTTCAGGCATTACGAAGCTGTATATCGAGGGTAACAGCCTTGGCGAAAGTATTCCTTCGGGCCGCAACATGTACACTTATCTGCGCCTTCAACCCTTGACATTCAGAACTAACTTGCCTGACTTTGCCCTAAAGGTGCTCCAACGCCTCTTTCTTTCCCTCCAGCCGAAGCACCAAAGTATTAGCTCCCAAAAGCAAGAAAGTAAGCATGTACCCCTTCAGGGTAAGTGTTACCTGACGCTCGAGATTGCCTTCACAAATCCGGCTCCGATGCATCTCCAACCGAAGATGTATCAACTCTTTTGTCTTCTCATTGCAAAGAAGCTTGAGAGATATTTTCTTACCCAAAGCTTCCCACAACCGGGTCTCACAACGAAGCAGCTCGGACTTGAGTTTGTCAAATACCTACAAAAGAGAAACTTCAGTTCAAAAGAATGAAGATTCATAGCTAAAAAGCTAGCAAGGCCTTGAAACTCACCTCGGAACAGAGCCGCTGGTCCTCCTTCAAAGTTGAGCATGCATCTACTGGCCTGGCCCCATCAGCCCTAGTTGAACCGCTCCCAATAGGGGTATACCCGCTCGAAACCTCACTTGTCCCGGGCGGCCCCTAGTCACGAGCATCCCTCGAAGTACCATCGAGGGCAGAAGCAGATGATGGTGGAGGACTCTTGCTCTTTCTCTCTCGAGGAACCTCTTCTTCGAAATTAGAGGTCTGAGGCCTGAAAGAATCGGCAGCCTCAGAAGCACCCCCAGCTCGATCCGTAGCCAATGAATCATCCTCACGAGGAGAGCCGATGTCCACAGAATGACAAACATATATAAAACTCTCCTCAGCAGTGACATCTCCTTTATGTCTATCGAGAATGTCCTCATCTATATAGGATCTTTTTCACTTATTGTCCTCCCTCGGGCCTTCCCTCTCCTCGAAAGGGCACAGTCTCATTTCAGAAAATCACCAACACCTGCGGTGACAGAGTTAGTATGCACAAAAGGAAACGTTCATCAAAAGGGATACCACACGGCTCATACCGTGGTGCTTTGCTTCCCATCTGCCCTTCGAG